>APFE031612223.1:1923-14703 GCA_000404065.3 Pinus taeda
TAGATGGACAAGTTTGTCGCTATTTGATGTTTTAATGAGTTTAACGACAAAGATAACTTGGTCCTTTTCATGTTTAGAGAGTTTGAAAAGGGACAAAAGGAAAACTCCACAAGTTCTTTTTTGTAAATTAATCTCTCAAGCCCGAAAAAGCGTAAAATAATACAAGAGAGATATCGTTTCCAATCCATTAACGAAGCGGAAAGGACAAGCACTCAACAATCTTTTCATGTTTAGAGAGTCTGAAAAGAGATTAAAGAGGACTCCAATGGGGTTCCTTTTTCGTTTTTAACAGAGCTCAAAAAAGAGATAAAAGTGTGTTCTGTGGTCAAAGATATAATTTACAATCGAGCACGTCAAATTTTGTTAGTTGAAAAACCTGCTCAAAACACCACCAAATGGATTAAAAATACCTGTTTCATAGGCAAAAATAGGTAAATACTAATGTTTACTCAATTAATGAACATGAAATAAACATAAAACAAGTTTTTACCATGACATTTTTACTATTTGGAACTTACAATTCAGTTTTGTGCTTTGAACTATTTTTTACCTCGAACTTCATCCGCTGATTGCAAGAGATTCTGCGGACCATTTCTTGAGCCATCTAGACTAGGTAAGAGCTAAATCTCTCTTCTTTCTTTTCAGGTCATTCTTTTGTCATTTCAAGCAAGTTTTAGGGTTTTTTGGGGCCCCTAGGGTTTCATTTTTTCGCTCTAGGATCAATGCAGGCTTTCACATTGAAAACTGCACTGAAGAGCACCCAGATAGAAGCCTGCGTGCTCTGCAGCGCACTATCTCTGTGCCTGGGCTGCGCTAGGCGAGTTTCCCAACTTAGATTTAGCTGTTTGCTCCAAAATTTGTCCTGTTTTTTGCATGGAAAGGATCCTAACTAAGCTTGTGATTGTGTTTCAGGCTTTCATCGAATCAGAATGTCGATTACATGGCGAGAAAGAGAGCACGAAGAAGAAGACATGGTTGCCCTAAACAATTCGGGTACAGTTGAGGCCCTCAAAAACTATGGGTTACTCAAATACTTCTAGTTGTTCGGAATGAGGCAACAAATAGAACTATTGCAGTTCCTTGTTCATGCATGGGATCTGACACATCAAAGTTTTCACATTAGGGACAAGATGGTCCCTCTTACCATTGATGATATTTACTTTCTTACAGGACTATTGAGGCGAGGTGCCCCCCATCTCACTTTCTGGATTTGCTCATGGAGGTGAATTGGTGAGAGATTATATTAGATAGTTTTGTCGGCCAAGTACACAACCTAGCAAGGATGGGAAAATAAACATCAGGGATGTAGGTGATTTGCCTTTGAGAACAATCCTCTTCATAATCCCAAAATTGGCTGGCAGCGTGACACTACATTTGGCAAACATATCTTATATGCAGTATGCACTGGAGTGTCTAGAGCCAATAGTTTTCAACGGGTGCGAGGCTGTGCTTTCTTCACTGAAAGAATAGCCGACCAAGGTAAAAAGTGGTAAGATGAAGAATTTTTGCTATGGTTCGATCTTAATCGCTTTTACCTTAGAGAGAATCCCATTGATGCAACCACAACATGTATCACTGGGTGTAGCTGGTCCTAGAGATCCACGTATGTAGAGGTGAGTTGAATTGATGGCTCGACATGTGGGTCAGTCAACAATTATTTTTTCCACTACATTCTTCGGTTGGCTCGAACGACGACATCTTGTCATTGAAGAGCATCCAAACTCAGGGATGGATTTCCGTGGAGATCCAGATTTGATTCTACCAATTGGAACACAATGGGGTGCTATGGGTAAATTGTTTGACCAAAAGTGTTTTTTGATTTTTCAAGTTTCTACATGTTTTTTGTGTTTTTAATGTTTCCAAGATTAAATTAAAATTATTCTTATGCATGCAGATGTGGGTACTGTTCGACCTGTGGGACACCAACAGGTTGCAGGTGGGCCAGTAGGGAGAAACATTAAGAGAGCAGTTCTCTAGGACTTAGATTTGGCCGAGACCTTAGCAGAGTTGCAGGATCACATAGAGGGATTAACCCTTGGTATTCTGGATGTCCGGATCGAGGAGTTACCTATGAGGCTACAGCGCCACACTATTGGTGTTCCTAGCCGTTGGGCGAGGCTTTTGCACATGATTGCACAGGCTGTGACCTGTTACCATGAGCAACACTAGATCTACTTAGGATGTTTTGCATGCATTTTGAGTTTTTTGGGTCATATGACTTAACGTGTCTTAAACACAAATTTTGTAAAAACTTTTAAAACACCTATCTATTTTACTTTCAGAGTTTTCTATGGTTATATGCAATCCTATTCAACTGATGATGTCAATTGAAAATATTACTTTTACATGTGTCGCAAATGTCTATTTAACACATAATTTGCTAGAGAATCAGTTAATGTGTTAAGATTTATGGAAATATGTTGATATTGAATGTGTTCAAAATGTCTTTCCAAAATACGAACTCTAGAGAACATACAAAAAATTGTTGGATTTTAGACAGTATAAATGTTTGTTAGTTGTAGTACAACGAGTTGCGAGTCCACCCTAACTATGATTTGGCTAATGCCAAGTGAAATGGCATCAGAGAGAAGTTCAATCAACACACTATACTCGGCGATGTTATTCGTCGATCGACCAATACAAATCCCTTGAAAACTCACTAACACGCCGCTTGGAGTGTGTTGTCGGATAGATTGACACGACAACACTTAGACCAGGGGCTGTCACTCTGATCCCCGATCTCTTCGTTTAAGCTGTCTCCCGAGGCTAAGGGGGGTAGACCCTATGGGATAAATGAAGACCAACTGTGGGTCAGTTGGGTTGGAAGACACAACAAGCCAATTTAGCACCTGATTGATTTAGAAATTAATGTACCAGTGCCTTATAGAGCTAATGATTAAATGATTATTTATTAAATGTCGCAGAAATATGAACCTTGTAAAATAACCATTTATCATCAAATATCCCAAGTGATACAAGCTATTCAATAAACTCAACGCTTTAATAATGATCCAGCAATTAAATTTCTAAAGATTGAATACATTAAACAACCATACAATTTTAAATGCTAACAAATTACCACTTTCATATAGCTGACTTGTAAATAAACATTTAAGAGCATTTAGCTATATAAAAATGGAAAATAAATATCACAAAAAGATACCAAAATGATTTTTCAATTTTTAGCTAAGCCTTTCAATTTTTTTTAATTTTTGTGTATTTTTACATTTTTATAGAATTCCAAGTTAAAAATCAAAATAGACAATTAAAATCCTAAATTAAAATCTAATCTAAAACCAAAGTCTGATCTAGAATCTAAAAAGAACATTTTTATGATCTTAATTTTTTAATTTTTTATGATTTTAAAATTTTAAATTTAAAACTAAGATAAAACTAAACTAAAATCTAAAACATATGAAAAGTGAAATTATGAAGTTTAAAATCTAAATAAATAGAACATTTAAATCTAAATAAAAAAAAACAAATAAAGATCTAACTAAGAAAAATAAAATGACTTGAATATATCTAAAACTAGAACCTAAATAAATAAAAGTAAATAAAAAAAAGGTAAATAAAAAAAAGGTGAGACAATCTTAAGTCCTAACTATACCTTTAATTTAACCAATGCATAAAACTAAACATAACCCTAGTCGTGTATACAAAGAAAATCGAAATGCTTTGTTATTTTTACGTTTTAGATTTTATGAAGTTTAAAATCTAAATAAATAGAACATTTAAATCTAAATAAAAAAAACAAATAAAGATCTAACTAAGAAAAATAAAATGACTTGAATATATCTAAAACTAGAACCTAAATAAATAAAAGTAAATAAAAAAAAAGGTAAATAAAAAAAAGGTGAGACAATCTTAAGTCCTAACTATACCTTTAATTTAACCAATGCATAAAACTAAACATAACCCTAGTCGTGTATACAAAGAAAATCGAAATGCTTTGTTATTTTTACGTTTTAGATTTTTTTTTTTTTTTTTAGATTTTAATGATTTAAAATCATGAAAGTAAAATAAATAAAAATGAATGCAAAAAAGAATCAAAATTTTATTTTTTATGGTCCTATGCATATAACAAAACAAAACCAAAAACTTATGCTAAACCTAGCCCGCATAAATCAAAATCGATTTTTTTTTTATGACTTTTCTCTACAGGCTTGCGTGAGAACTTGACACTTGCAACGTGGAGAATTTGTTTTTGTAGGTTGAAGGCTGCAGTAGATGCGTGGAACGTGGAGGGGATCAAGCTCAGGCACCACAATGAGGGAGATCAGCTGCGTGGAGCTTGGAGCTGGAGATTGCAGACAGCCAAGGGGAAATGCGTGGTCTGTAGTGATGAACTAGTTCTTTTTTTTTTCTTGCAGGTGGGACGTGGTTTGGATAAACGATGAAGGGGTGATGGCATAGGAAATCGATGGATATGGTGAAGATGCAGAGGGATTGAGAAATGTGAGATGGAGCAGTGTGATAAAACATTCGAAGGTTTTGCTACAGGTGAAGGCGTGGGGACTTGATTGCAGGTTAAGAAATGAGCAACAAAGGATATGGGATCGCATGAGGGTTGAAGGGAGAGTGCAGGTGTATGGCAGCAAAGTTAAACGCATCAATAAAAATGCGTGGACAATGGAACAATGTGGAGACTGAGGGATATGCATGCAGTGGATGGGCAGCAAGAGTGTGGAGTGATAGCTGCTGACAGGGGTGGCTGAGCGGATAGAGTGAGACGGCATGGAAGTGAAGCAACAACCTGCTCTTTAAAAAAAAATTCGAAAATTTCTTCCTGCAAATAAAAATAAACCACGAGTAGCAAAGAAACTGAAACTGGCGGCCTAGAAACCCCAGGATGCCACAGCATAATTTTTTTTTTTTGAAAATTTCTGTCAAAATGAAATCCCAGGTAGCAAACAGTTAGACTGGAAAAACCCTCTAATTTCTTCAGAAAAAACCTGCAAATTCTCCAGTAAATTTTAAATTGCCCTACATTCAGATTTGTCTAATGAAAACCCTGAAAATTTTTTAAGATCTGTGCCTGCAACCTGCAATAGCAAAAACAGAACACCGAGAAGTAAAATGTGCCAAAAATGAAACTGAAAACCCTAAAACCAGCTAAAAATTTACAATATTTACAGATTTTCGACCATTAAGCAACCAGATTTGTCAATAATCCACAGTAATATTTTCAAAATTTAATTTTAATGTGAGATACTTAAGAAAACCCTTCATGCATTCATAAAAAATTTCAAATGATAAGCCCGAGATCAAGAACTGGCTGGGATCTTTCAGAAAACACAATTTGGGAGTTGGCTGGTTCAGCGGAGAACTTCCCCAAATGCCCGGTAATCTAAAAAAAAGGGATTTCCTGCACAACTTAAAATCAACCATTAACATAGAGGGAAAAAACAATAGTGAAATCCAGATCAAATGGAGATACCTGCCATTATATTTCAGAATCTAAACTATCATTCAAACCCCAGAGATCAGACAAGATACCTGTGCCTAGATCAATCTTCATCAAGCTATTATCAATGGCTAAAAATAAAATTATGCAGAAAAATAAAACATCTTAGAACATTTTCAGAAGAGTAACACCAGCAAGATTTTCAACCCCAATGTCTTTCTTTATTGCACAAAAAATGACTACAAGAGAGTTTTCTTTAGCACCAGACTCTAAGATCCAATATGATCTTAAATGACCTTTGACATCTTATTTAAAGGAAAAATTCCCAACGGCTAGTTCGAGTGATCCATGTCAAAATGATCTTGACCATTGATGAGGATCAAAATCCCTTTCAATTTCATTCGTTGAAATTTTAAATGCATTTTAATATATTAAAAATTAAAATCTTGGATTTATTTTCTCAAAATTTATTATTATTTTTTTATTTTATTTTATTTTTTTATTATTTATGATTATTTTATTATTTAATATTTATTATTATTTTTATTTTTGGACCCTCGAACTTAGCCTTTGGAAAAAACACCTAGGACCTAGGACTTAGGACTTACGAGGGGATAAAACATTTTTTAACCCTCAAGGCACTTTACATCATGACTTTTACACTTTTACATCTCAAGGGGGAAAACCCATTTGACATAGACCCTCATAGACCACCCAGTTCTGCAACACAAACATAGTCTAGCAGATCAAGCAACTTGTAAATTGTAATAACCTAACCAAATAGTTAGAATTATTTCCAAATTACTTTTACATAAACTCAAAGCACACTAGGATTCCCCTAAGATCCCAATGACAAAATCCATTCCGGCTTTGGGGTTAGGTTGAAGGAAAACTCTGTTGATCATAGATTGGTGAGACAAAAAACCTTTCTGAACGTAGATTATCACTAGAAAATTAGGTTTTCCTAGGCAATTTACATACATGACTCAGATCTGCTAAGATTAATTACAATTTACACATGCAGACTGGGTTTACAACATAACATGATCGGGTCGACGATGACTGTCGAACGACATGAACACGTCAGTCAAATGCTTTCCCTTTTGCGAAAAAGGGGGTGTACTGCTATGGGTAGTTGACATGTAGTGGTCAACATCTGGCTCTACTTGGGGACACGTTGTTGCATTGTAGGAATGTGAGAATCCAGAATCTGCATCCATGCAACACACAAAAAATATAAGTAGTGTCCGTCCAAATAATCATCATATAACATTAAGCACAAGAAAGATATAAGCTCTTCATTTATTAACTAGTCTAACAACATGCAAAAGTAAATCTAATCCTAAAACAGAAATAAAAATGCTGAAAAAACAAGTAGGGTTAGAAATACAGAGGGTGCCCCATGGCATCAGATGTGTTCAGTATAGTGTATACTGAGCATTTTCCCGCTTTCAGGCAAATCTGTCGGCTGCTTATCGGATGTGCCATGTCCAATTCTGCATATGGTAGGACTTTTTCCTATCCGAAAATCAAGCTGCTCACGGCCATCTGATGCATCAAATCTTCTTCTTCTTCTCTTTCTTTTGCGTTTTTTCTTTGTGGTAGGTTGTATCATTGATGACATGGAACTTTCTGCTTCAAAGCTATCAGATGAAGTATGTAAGATATGCGTGACATGTCTTTCTTCATTCTACATTTGCCCTGTCAAAAATGATGGATCAATCTCACAGGTGCCATGAATTATAACTTGATCTTCAATGACTGGTGGATTAACCGTGTGAGCATCAACCTGATTATTAATTTCCCTTTTATCCAGGTCACCTTCAATTATCCACTTTTTAGTGGAACAAAGGACCTCATAATATGATGGAACTTGCTGTAACAGATAAGGGGGCTCCTGATCTATTGATGTTTCCTGGTTTCTTTCATCTTCTGACAGCTGTTGAAATTTTTGAACCTGTATTTTAATGGCATCTATTTGACAAAAGTGTTCAATCCTCATAGCAGTGATTTCCCTAGCATGGTCTTCTTCCATTGTCAATAAGTTATTCTGAAGAGATATCTGATTAGCTTCCATATCTTTTATTATTTTATCGTCCTTTTCCTTTATGGTCATCAAGCAATGCTGCATAGAGTTTATCTCTTTCTTATGATTTGCTTGCATGGTCGTCATATTTTCCTCTAAGCTTGATAACTTTCTTTGCATAAAACTAATTTCTGTGTCATGGTTACTTTTCATGGCCTCAATTTCCTTAGCATGTTGATTTTGCATGTCGGTTATGTAATCAAAGTGTTTAATTTTCATGATCTCCATCTCCTTATTACGTTTTTCCAGGTGGGTGGATAAATTTCTCACATCATTAGCGTAATTAGTTTGATTGATCTCCATATTTTTTACTAGCCACGTTAGTTCTTGTATAATTTGCTTTTGATCTTCCTTTTCATTGTCAACACTGTTTTTACAATCTGTCCCTGCTTTTCCACTATCATGGATTTGATCTGCAATGGTACAGGTGGATGGCACATTCTGATATGAAGAACTGTCTTGAAATCTTTCATCGACAGCTGGACCTTTTATAAGATTCCTTTCATTCTGTTGCATAATTTTAGGGGCACAAGGCGAGCTATTTGGATCACCATATCTATCTTTAAAAGCATTGACAATGTCTTGTAAAGAAGTGAAAGAATCCTTAGGACAATTGTTAAACCAATTCAAAGCATCACCCTCTAAAGAAAGGACAAAAAGACGCATTTTGACATCTTCCTGATTACACTGAGGAGGTCTACAATATATGATCATTATACGAGAAAACAAGCCTAGATGCTTTTTAACAGCGACTGAATCACCACTTGAGAACAAAGGTAATTTAGAAATGGCCACTTCTGAAACATCATGGAGATCATCAGCAAAATGACATGGTTTAAACGAATAATCCATGATGAATAACGAGGGACCAAATGGATGATAGAAAGAGATCTCTGCTCAAGAAAATCAAGAGATGAAAGAAGTGGAGCTGCCACTTGAACAATCAATCTAATTCTAGGATCCAAAAAGCAACAAACAAGCTGATATGAGGGAGGCTTATTGTCTGGGAAAAATAAAAGAAATAAAATGGAGTTGCCACCAAAACAAGAAACAAACTGAAGAGTAGTTGTTGATATGACAAAAGATAAGGTGATGAAAAGATCCAAATGATGCCAAAAAATATTGAATTTGCCAGCTCAAATGAGAAATGAGAAAGATGAAAGAATGATGAGAAATGAGAAGATGAATGTCGAATAAACCAAGGACAGAAAAAACTCTATCCCCTGCAACGGCGCCAAGAAATATTGTCAAACAGATTGACACGACAATGCTCAGATTGGGGGCTGTCAGCCTGATCCCCGATCTCTCTATTTAAGCCGTCTCCCGAGGCTAAGGGGGGTAGATCCTATGGGATAAATGAAGACCAACTGTGGACCAGTTGGGTTGGGAGACACAACAAACCAATTTAGCACCTGATTGATTTAGAAATTAATGTACCAGTGCCTTATAGAGCTAATGATTAAATGATTATTTATTAAATGTTGTAGAAATATGAACCTTGTAAAACAACCATTTATCATCAAATATCCCAAGCGATACAAGCTATTCAATAAACTCAACGCTTTAATAATGATCCAACAATTAAATCTCTAAAGATTGAATACATTAAACAACCATACAATTTAAATGCTAACGAATTACCACTTTCATATCGCTAACTTGTAAATAAACATTTAAGAGCATTTAGCTATAGAAAAATGGAAAACAAATATCACAAAAAGACACCAAAATGATTTTTCAATTTTTAGCTAAGCCTTTAATTTTTTTTTAATTTTTATGTATTTGTACATTTTTATAAAATTCCAAGTTAAAAATCAAAATAGAACAATTAAAATCCTAAATTAAAATCTAATCTAAAACCAAAATCTGATCTAGAATCTAAAAAGAAACCTTTTTATGATTTTATTAATTTTTTAATATTTTTATGATTTTAAAATTTTAAATTTAAAACTAAGATAAAACTAAACTAAAATCTAAAACATATGAAAAGTGAAATTATGAAGTTTAAAATCTAAATAAATAGAACATTTAAATCTAAATAAAAAAAAACAAATAAAGATCTAACTAAGAAAAATAAAATGACTTGAATATATCTAAAACTAGAACCTAAATAAATAAAAGTAAATAAAAAAAAGGTAAATAAAAAAAAGGTGAGACAATCTTAAGTCCTAACTATACCTTTAATTTAACCAATGCATAAAACTAAACATAACCCTAGTCGTGTATACAAAGAAAATCGAAATGCTTTGTTATTTTTACGTTTTAGATTTTTTTTTTTTAGATTTTAATGATTTAAAACCATGAAAGTAAAATAAATTAAAATGAATGCAAACAAAAATCATTTTTTTATTTTTTTATTTTTTTATTTTTAATTTTTTTTTATTTTTTTATTATTATGGTCCTACGCATATAACGAAACAAAACCAAAATCTTATGCTAAACCTAGTCCACATAAATCAAAATCGATTTTTATTTTTTATTTTTTATGACTTTTCTTTGTAGGCTTGTGTGAGAACTTGACGGCAGCAACATGGAGAATTTGTTTTTGCAGGTTGAAGGCTGCAGAAGATGCGTGGAACGTGGAGGGGATCAAGCTCAGGCAGCACGATGAGGGAGATTTGCTACGTGGGAGTTGGCGAGGCAGCGTGGAGCTTGGAGCTAGAGATTACAGATAGCCAAGGGGAAATGCGTGGGCTATAGCGATGAACTAGTTTTTTTTTTTTTTTTTTTTCTTTCTTTGCAAGTAGGATGCAGTTTGGATAAGCGATGAGGGGGTGATGGCGTATGAAATCGATGGATATGGTGAAGACGCAGAGGGATTGAGAAATGTGAGATGTAGTAGCGTGATAACGTTCGAAGGTTTTGCTGCAGGTGAAGGCGTGGGGACTCAATTGCATGTTAGGAAATGAGTAGCAAAGGATATGGGATTGCGTGAAGGTTGAAGGGAGAGTGTAGGTGTATGGTAGCAAAGTTAAACATATCAATAAAAACGCGTGGACAGTGGAACAACGTGAATATTGAGGGATATGTGTGCAGTGTATGGGCAACAAGAGTGTGGAGTGATAACTGCTGACAGGGGTGGCTAAGCGGACAACGTGAGACAGCATGGAAGTGAAGCAACAACTTGCTCTTTTAAAAAAAAATCAAAAATTTCTTCCTGCAAATGAAAATAAACCCCGAGTAGCAGAGAGCCTGAAACTAGCGGCCTAGAAACCCCAGGATGCCACAACGTAAAAAAAGAAAAGAAAAGAAAAAACTTGCAAATTTTCCAGTAAATTTTAAATTGCCCTACATTCAGATTTGTCTAATGAAAACCCCGAAAAAATTTTAAGGTTTGTACCTACGACCTGCAATGGCAAAAGCAGAACACCGAGAAGTAAAATGTGCCAAAAACGAAACTAAAAACCCTAAAACTAGCTAAAATTTTACAATATTTACAGATTTTCGACTCTTAAGCAGCTAGATTTGTCAATAATCCACAGCGATATTTTCAAAATTTAATTTTAATGTGATACTTCAGAAATCCCTTCATGCATTAAAAAAAATTTCAAATGATAAGCCCGAGATCAAGAATTGGCTGGGCTCTTTAAGAAAACACAATTCGGGAGTTGGCTAGTTTAGCCAAGAATTTCCCCGAACGCCTGATAATCTTAAAAAGGGGGATTTCTTGCATAGCTTAAAATCAACCTTTAACATAGAGGGAAAAAACAATAGTGAAATCCAGATCAAATGGAGATATCTGCCATTATATTTCAGAATCTAAACTATCATTCAAACCCCAGAGATCAGACAAGATATCTGTGCCCAGATCAATCTTCATGAAGCTATTATCAATGGCTGAAAATAAAATTATGCAGAAAAATAAAACATCTTACAGCATTTTCAGAAGAGTAACATCAGCAAGATTTTCAACCCCAAAGTCTTTTTTTATTGCACAAAAAATGACTACAAGAGAGCTTTCTTTAGCACTAGACTCTAAAATCCAATCTGATCTCAACTGACCCCTGACACCCTATTTAAAGGAAAAATTCCCAACAGCTAGTTCGAATGATCCATGTCAAAATGATCTCGACCATCGATGAGGATCAAAATCCCTTTTAATCTCATCCGTTGAAATTTTAAATGCATTTTAATATATTAAAAATTAAAATCTTTAATTTCTTTTCTCAAAATTTATTATTATTTTATTATTTTATTTTATTTTTTCAAATTTTATTATTTATTATTTTTTAATTTTATTTTTTTAGTTATTCTTAATTTTATTTTTTTTAATTTTTAAATTTCTTAATTTTATTATTTTTTTAATTTTTTATTTATATTTTTTTTAATTTTTGTTTTTGGACCCTCGAACTTAGCCTTTGGAAAAAACACCTACGACCTAGGACTTAGGACTTATGAGGGGATAAAACATTTTCTAACCCTCAAAACACTTTACATCATGACTTTTACACTGTTACATCTCAAGGGGGGAAACCCATTTGACACAGACCCTCATAGACCACCCAGTTCTGCGGCACAAACATAGTCTAGCAGATCAAGCATGTAGTGCCCACTCTGGTTTCTTGAATCTAATATGACATTATCTTACATACTTTAGTCTATGAGTAACTCAGGCTGAGAATTCAGAAACGTGACTCTATTATCAGTGAATGTGATGGTTATGTATGTTCTCTATTAATATTATGATTACGATATAATTAACGGTTATGTGTACTCTGATATCATGATGGTGATTGTAGTAAAGGATAGACATGTTTCTATTGATGTTATAATGATGATAGCTTTGATCTATATGTATGGTTCCATTAAGGTTATGATGATGCTAGCCATGATGGAGGTATCCCCTATGTTAGCTACTTACATTAGTTCTGGTTCACAATGAACAATGATGTGAATGACTAGGAGATGGTAATAATGCGATTATGACAATGACTAACACTAAAAAACTTGGTTACTGATTATTATTGAGTATGGCACGAAAACCACCAGAGGCACTCGCACATGACGAGTTGACGACACTTGGTTTGATGAAAATTTATATTATTTTATCTTTGAAATCGATTTTGAAACCTGCTATATATGTTCATCTATATTCTGATGATATGTTAATGGTTGCAGCCACAGATGAGTTGCTTGGCCGAATGACTCACATATGGGTGATGGGGTTGTACAGGTGGATGGAACTACATGGGAGGGGTGGGACAGAGTCCCTGATCTCACCCACTGGCACTCCCGCCGTGACTTGGGCTGGAAGAGTTGAAACACCTTCGCCTTGAAGATCACGATG
>APFE031612223.1:35565-79853 GCA_000404065.3 Pinus taeda
TGGTTTTATGGTGAAAATGAGGCAAAAGATAAGGAAAGATAAGGAAAATGGTAGATAAGTAGGTGTAGAATAGAGGCTCTACACCAACATGTACGCGCCTTTCTTTCTGTGAAAGTGCGTGTGTACGCAATACGCGCCCTTTGGTCTGCTAACCCGCGGGTATACGCTACTTTGCCTTAGTGAACCTACGTATACCTCTCTTTGATCATTAATTCTTTGCTTTTGACTTGCTGCACTATGATCTGTTATCTGAGTGAGTTGCCATCAAGGACAACACCTGTATCATACCTATATCATAATGCCAACAATTGAGTGCTATACGCACTAGCTCTTCATCACTTTGCGTGTCCCCTGTTGACTGCTGGAGTAGCACCTGATGATTATGTGACGACTCCATTGCCCAAGGATGATCCAGAGGACACTTGTACCATCAGATGTCATCAGTCAACAGAGTTTTTTAACTCTCCTTCTATCTTCTCATCATATTTCTTCTTTGTACCCAGATTCCACACCCTACAGGGAATTGTAATAAGTGATACTAGTATGATGTTTCTTGAATTTGTAACAGGCCTAGGATGTGGGACTCTATCAGCAAACGAGTACACCTTGGAGTGTTTTTTTTTATCCGGTGAATTATCCCTTTCGTTTCCTTTCTTTTTCAGAGGGGGATAATTCTCTGGATTTTTTCACTCTTTTTACCCCAAAGCTGAGGTGACGGTTTGAAGATTGAGCCCCTGCCACATCTTAGTGTCTAGGGTCGATGTATATTACCATACTAGATCACACAAAAAGTTTCGTGGAATTTGGCTAGGTCTAAGTAGGATTTTTTAATAGTTAAAAATTTCCCGCAAAACGGGATTTTTTAATTATTTTTTATGTAAAGGCATAAATAAGTGGCTTTAGGAAATGTCTGGGGCGTATGACCACTCGAAATTCATCCTCAGAGGCCCAGCATTCTCCTAGAGCCTACTTTGGGGGTCAAAAAATGACTTACAGTCCCTCAAAAGCCGATTTTTCAAGTGACAGTAGCAAAAATGAAGAAAAAATTCAAAAAAATGAATAATTGGAAAAATTTATAAATTTTTCCAAAGTCAAAATAAGTCAAATTTTGACATGGAAATTATGTGGAGAGTCAAAAGTGACGTGGCAGTTACATGGGGCCCACCAAAAAGGCGCTAGCTCAATCGCAAGTCAAGTCAAAGTCAAACTGGGCCCAGGTTGAGTTCATACGTATGGCCAAAAGTTCACCTTGATATAATTCAAATTTTATGGATTAAATGTGATGGAATATAAATCTGAAGTTTAAAAGGTAGGTGGGGATTGGACCCCACCTCAATCATATACTCTACGTATGGGAAATTAAAACAACAAAAAGCACATGCCAAATCGTATTACACGCTGGCCCACTCAAAGCTCCACGCAACAAAGTCTATACGCAGGTCAGCACAGCAGTTTACGCACGTGGGCAGCCAGTCAACACAGCAGTTTACCTACGTGGGCAGCCAGTCAACACAGCAGTTTACGCAGGTCACACAGGCAGTTAGATCAGCATATACGCACAGCTACCTCCACGCTGGACAGAGATATCTCCACACAGAATTGTTGGCAGCCCACACGCAGATTTGGAGAAGGTTTATTGAAGTAACGTGGTGGATATGTGAGGTTCATGTTATATGTTGCCCACTAAAAAATACGCATGCCAATTAAAACAGCAGTTTACGTGGGCAGCAAACAGCAGTTTACGTGGGCAGCAAGCAGCAGTTATCTCTAGCCTATAGACAGCCAAATCTCCCACGTGTTTATCATCGTTTCAATCATAGCAATGCGTATATCAGTTAAGGGGATACGCTGGCAGCTTAAAGCCAATTTTTGATGGAAATCTACAGCAATTCGTTGGCAGCCAACAGCCAGTAACTCAGCCACTTGTACAAATTCATTTTTACATTGGGATTGTCACTTGCTACACTTGTCATTGTCTCTTGGCATTGGGATCTCCTCCCATTTCTCTATTTATGGGAGCCTTGGGCTCTTATTGTAACATCATAGAACAAGTTGTTGGCTTGCCGAAACTCTGCTGGATTTTGTACTCGCCTTTCATATAAATAAATAAAAGTCTTTGGGGTTACTGGCTTCTTTTGTGGCGCATGCTTTGGTTGATGAGGTATACCTGTGTCGTTTGATGTTATTATTCATTTGATTTTGCGTTTGCTATCTAGTTGTTTCTCTTTGTGCATTTGCCTGAAGGCATTATTGTCTAGGGAGGAGAGATTTGCAGCTATCTCAAATCTCCTCTGGGCTTGGTATATTTTTTGCTTTCGTTGTAGCTTGTCATTGTCGGTTCAATGACAAGTTCAACTTGGTCTCTATATGCCAAGTCTCTTTTGCACTAACAATTGGTTTGCAGGCATTTTTTATTTAAGGACAGGTTGCCAACTCTATGGAGTGTGAGGACTTCTTCGGTTGGAATAGTCACTTCCAAGGATATCAAAGGTCCCACAAGTTGTTCAAGCCAACAATCTCATAAGACATTAAAAGATTTACTCAAGAGGGGGTTTCTTGAGCCCTTTGCTTATTTTATATCTTGAAAAATTATCACATATTTTCTTCTTTCATTTTTGTGCATATTGGTTTTATCTAGCATTTGAGGCCCTATTTCTTTTGCATGCTAACTCTTTTGCTTGCTGACCTACAGGTGTTCCTGGAGGTAATTCAAGTTTGAAGAAGAAAGCTAAAGCATAAGCTAAGTAACCTATTTCATTTGGAAACCCAAGTCCAAGGTTATTTGGGCTTTAATTTGAAAAAACATTTGACTTCATTCTAAACAAATAAAAATACAATAATTTTTTTTTTTATTTTTTAAAGAGCAACGCTTTGAAGGCACTGGTTGTTTATGTGTTTCATGCTTATCTCATGTGTTAATGACTATTGCTCATATCAGGTTTTGCTTATAGATCTTAGACAAATAATCTATTTAACTCTAACAATTCTCCTAGAAACTCGCATCTTTGTTTTTTTTAGCTTAACCTTTCATTAGGGACCACCCCCCTTAGCTAACCTAGGAGATAGCTGAAACAGAGAGATTTGGGATTAGTGTGACAGCCCCTTCTCTGAATTCCCTGCCACCAACCACACCTTGTGGGGTTGAAGGCTTTTCTCACTGACTTGTAGGTAGGTGTAGGCGGCAGGGTCAACAGCTCCAAAGTGGAATGGAGTTTTAGGTGTAGAATCTTCTTCCAATTCTTCCTCAACAACAATTAAACTAGGGGGAAGAACTTCACCATCTAGTCCGTAAAATATTTCTGGTGTTGATAAAGTTGAAGTTTCAGTGGTTACTGATGTCTGAGTGGTAACCGACTGGTCGTCTTCCGGTAAAGTAACAACTTTTGAATGTTCAAATTCGAAGTCCAGATGTTTGGGTAAAAGAACAACAGTTTCAGAAAGAGGTTCCTGAACAACTTCAGGTTCAGATGTAACTTCTGTTTGAACTGTGATAGGTTCTGGATTAACTTCTGGTTCAACTGATTCAAGTTCAGAAGTAATTTCTTGTTGAGCAATTTCAAGTTGAGGATCAACTTGTTGTTGAACAACTTCGGTTATTGTTTCACTAGGATCAGTGCTAATGTCCTCTGGTAATTGTGAAACTTCTTCTTCAGAAACGGATGTACCAGAAATGGTTGGAGTAACTGGAGTCTCAGTACTTACCGAAATAGATAATTCAAGTAATTCAGATGAAGAACTAGGAGTTCTTGATGTACTTGACTCAATTAAGCGAGACTGCTTTGATCGAATAGGTGTAGCTTCGGGTAGCAATCGTGGTTTACTCGCTGTATTCCGCGAACGACGGGGTAAGGGTTGATGTTCCTCCACGATTGTTGATTAATTTTATTATCAAAAAATAAATAAACAAAAAGGGGTAAGCTAGGCAAAAGGTTTACCAAGCAACTGTGAACTGCAGAATACCTCCTGGCGAACCAAGAAGTACGGGCAGGCAATCTCCCTGAATGCTGTGTTCGGTGTATCACAGTGTAAAAGGCGGCCGACTCAGTTACCTAAGGATGGATAGCAACCTAGTCCGTATAGGCCCAGTCCGTATAGGCGTTGTCTTATGCAAAACTGCACAATGAGAGCATTCCCATATACTTTACGTACTGTAACACCACCCTATATACCCGAAGGTACATGGAAGAGCTACGATATACTCACGTACGTGGAATGAGGTATTGCACTCGGGATGTATTGCAGACAAGTTAGCGACAACTGCTTTGTTTTATGACGCCGGAACACGTCTCTAGCCTAGAACCACTAAATGTTCTCGTTAATGACAATGCTCCATTAGGTAAATTGATGTTAATTTTAAGTTGATCTTTCTTAGGAATTTGCCTTTCAATTTCACCATGTGATGTATTATGAAATTCCTAGGAATGCAACTATCATGATAAGCATTCTTTCGATTCAATTTAACGATGAAAATCCTAGCTACTTAGGGATAGAGCAATCAGATTTCTTTCGATAAAAGAGCACAATCTAATGCAATTTCCCTACACTATTCCTATGAGCACACACAGACTTTTTCAATGCAATAAGCATGTATTTCTTTTCGATTTCCTTAATGTGAATATGAAAAAAAGGAAATATGCACATTTAATCAATCAATCTTTCATAAGAACGAAGACTTTTACGACAGTTCTAATTCGAAGGAAAATAAGACTTTACGACACTTTCTTTCGAATGAAGATTAATGAACTATATTATAACTTTGACTATAGATCGATAATGACAAAGAAACATTAATCAATCAAATCAAAGTAGGGCTAGACAAGGAGATAGAAACTTGTTCTTTAAGACATAACATTCATTGATCAATTAGCAAACAAACAAACAGAGAAAAGTTGGCAAAAGCACTTTCCAAAGGTGGGAAACTGACCCTAGGAGGATCAGCGCAGCCCTGAATGGGAGACAGTGTGCTTCAGAGCACTGTCCCTAAGCCAGGGGTGCTCTGCAGTGCACTATGTCCCTCACAAGCTTGCGCTGGTGACAATGAGCCATTTCAAGAGGCAATTTGACACACTTTTGACCAATTTTTCAATGCAAAGAGCTGAATTACAATCTATGAACACAAGTAAGGTCTACAAGGATGTCCTAGGAGGTGGATAAGCTACTAGGAAAGAGGATCTTCCCTAGTATGGTCGCCAATTTGGTTTGGAGAATTTGCTATCTACGAATAAATACTAATTCCCTAGATAAGTAGCTATATCTAGAACAACAGTTTAAAGTGTTTTAGTCTTTTCCTATAAGCAATAGATAAGATGAGAAGATGAGAAGACCTACTTGTAGTTTCGCTTTCCTCTTGTCTCCCTTGTATCGATCTCGTTGCTCCTTCCCATACTTAATACGCTTGAGAAGTACCTATAACACAACAGAAAACAAAGAATCGATCAAAGCAAACAATCTATTGAATATAAGTGAAAGGAATTAGATACAATTCACACATATAAGCATTATAAAGCAATACAAACATATGGCAGAAAGGTTCAAACACTTTATTGAATAGAAGAAGGAATTACAACCATTGGTGTCTGATTCAAAGCCATTCCTCCAGCTTGGATCCCATCCACATCACATCAAAAGCATGACAAACTTGTAGCATTACAACACTTGCTTCAAAGTCAAATCTCATAGCAACATTATCTCCTTACAATTCAACATAATCTAGCCCCTGATCGCTTAGATGAGTGGTCAATTTATAGGAAGATGAAGGACGTTTTATCATAAATGGTGGCATTGAATAGCCTTCCATACTTAGAATTAGTTCCATGGAGGAAGGGATGAGAGGATAGGATGTATCTTAAATCATTCCTCATCCATTTTTGAGCTCATAGGAGCTGATAAGTGAGGGAACCTTCTAGATGACTCCAAAAGATAAGAATATTCCCCAAACCCTATGTGAATTTCGCTCAATCTCACCCAACGCAGGTGAAAGGAAGCCTAAGTGCTCTGCAGAGCACCCTGGCATGGACTTAATTGCTCTGTAGTGCACCCTTACAAGGGCCTACCTGCGCTGGTCCCTCTAGAGGCCATTTCTGGATGTCTTCAAGTCATGAAACTGTCTGGGAAGGAGGCATTCAAAGAGGTGACTTGTTTAGGGCATGTAGCAACTGAAATTAGGGTTTGATGAGCCCTAAAACACTGATTTGGATGATGGGATTGATGTGCCCCAATGGATCTGTAACAGTTATATTATTATGCAGTCTATCTGAGTACAATTGGGTGCCTAATTGGCTCACCTGACATAGAAAAATACACGATAGCAATACCTCTATATTCGAAAACAAGTATTCAAAAAACCTGTCCCATGAAACCCTCTCTGGCACAACTAAATTTCGGCGCTCGCCCTTCTGGTCTCTGTGTTAGCCTTCTGCTGACCTACGTCAACCCCAGGACCCTTTGCGTCAACCCTCTGAGGCACTGCGTAGCCTCTCTGACCCTATGCGTCACTCCAACAACCTCTGCATGGATGACGCAATCCCTCTGGCCTCTGCGATGTCTCTGCTAGGCTCTGCGTAGCCTGGACTAGTTGCTGCTCTCGCTCTCTTAGTATTGTTTCTGCCTCTTTGCCTCGTACTCACTACCCCTTGCTGATAATCACTGATTCAACTTTACTTAGCAACCCTGCTCTAGCAAAATGAAATGATCACTTTGGTGTATTCTCCCACTGACCTTCAAGTCTCCTCTTATACTTTTCTCGTTGGTACTTCCATGGCGAAGATTAAATCTCTAATCAATGGCTAAGATTAGATTTGGCTTGATCCACGACTTTTGCAACCTTCTAACCCAATTTTATATTAACCGATTAATATTTGATTTTTCCTAAGTTTAGACTTAGGAACTCCATTAAAAATATTAATTATTTTAATATCTCCCAAACCAGGTACAATTTGTCCAAACCATTTCTGGGTCTTGGAGACCTCATGTGCTTTAGCCTCTCCACCAATTTTCATGGCTAGAGCACATTTGATGCTACCCCAAATCAACATGTGGCCCTTCTGGCCCAACGTCAGTGTCTGTGTTAAGGCCTCTAGATCGCTCACTGCCTCTCTCTGCTAATGTATTTTTGTTTGAGAATCACTCTCTCCAAAAGCTGCTATTACTGCCCCTCAACTGCAAGATCTCCCTAATCGATTTCCCTCTTGAGAACTTCTCACCTCAGAAAATCGATTTCCTCAATCTCTAAGTGTGTTTCCAAATGAACCCCAAGCCTCCATTTTATACTTTTCCTGTTGAGTCTTCAATGGATGAGATAAAGTTTTTAATCAACGACTAAGATTAAAACATGACTTGATCCGCCTTATAGATCATTCTCACTCATATTTTGATTAATGCCTATTAATATTTTAATTTTCCTAAGTTTAGACTTAGTAACCCCATTAAAAATATTACTTATTTTACTAAAATACAATCCAAGTGGAATTTGACCAAATGGTTTCTGGGTTCTTTAGAACTCGTGTACCTTAGTTTCTCCACCAATTTTCAAGGCTAGAGCACTTTCGATGCTACCAAAAATCTAACACGGAGGAGTTGGTGATATGCTTTGTAGAGGCGAGGGGAGGATGAGGGGTCCTCTGTGATAGTGAGATGGAGCCTTTTGTGAAAGGATTTGCATTCCTTATCAAACCAATGGTTCATGTTGCAGGTTCTCGAGGCAGCCTTATGGATGTGCTGGTGGGTGGAGTGGGATTAGGAATCAAGGGCTTCCTCCTCAAGGGCCATGGAGAGTGTCTCGTACTTGGCTGTGGTTGTGTCCTTTGATCTAAGTGGGAAATGGGGGGAAGAAGCTCCTTAAGGTGGGTAGTGTAGGGGATGGCATAATCTTTGTCAAAAATGAAGGTGGTACTGGGGGATGGAGGGGTATGTTGGGTGCTGGAGGGAGGGAGGGGGTTGTAGAGAGGGTGAAAGTGAGAAGAGTATGATCTTCCAAAAGGAGATGAGATATGGAGAGGTGCTGGATGCATGGGAGGAGGTCCCAGATGGTCAAGGCATAATCCACTACACTGCGCCCCCACTATGGGGGAAACAAGTGAAGTCATCTGAACTTGGAAAGCAATAATCAATAAACCGTGGGATTCCCCTAGTTGCAGAAGATGTCTCCCATACCTTGTGAGGGCTCCATTCTTGTCTTGAGAACACCTCTAGAGACCCATGGACTCCAACTTTATCTGCTAGAGACAAAGTGCATTTTCAACTCGATCATGTAGGGGTACTTGAAGGTTTCTGGTGCAGGAGTTAAATTCGCCCAGAAGTATGATCTCCCCAAGAGTCGAATAGTGGGAGATGTTTGCATAAAGGTCAAGGAAGGGGTCCCTCTCAAACTCACTAGCATATGCCTCATGCAAAATGAACAGTAACAAAAAGTACCCTCAATGGAGAAACATGCATAAAATTTGTGGGAAAGCACATCAAAAATGAGAAGTTGCCAGATGTGCAATGACTCCTCCCAATGTGTGATGTTGGACATTAAAAAAATTATTTAATCTTATCTACTCAAAACCTCCAAATTTGCAATATCAACTTGACTAGCATTTATTTTCAAGTAGAGAAGGATGTTGTTATGTAAATTTCATGATACTAGCAAATGTGACTCATTTGATGAACAACAGGTTGACTAAGCCTCCATTGAATTAATACATGCGGTTGGCACAAACTTGAACCAAGGTCAGTGCTGACTTACAACTGAGGTTGATACCCACTTATAACAAAGGTTGATGTCGAATTACTTCAGTGGCCATTGTTGACTTACAAATTTATCGACACAAAGGTCATAGTAGACTTTAAACATGTCTTCAACAAAGAACCTTAGTGGACTTCCAAGGGTTGAAAAAGAGCAAAGATTCACTAGATATCTGCCAATATCAATTGTCAATGGAGTTTCAGAAACTGTTAACTGTTTGTGATGAAATTGCTCTCTTTATTTCTCGAATGATTAATCAAATTGTTTGTTTCATAATACTACTTGCCATTTGGTATAATTTGCACAATTTATTGGTTGAAATTAAATGAGCTAATATACTTTGCAGGCAGCATCTTTATTGGGATCAGCATCAGTAGTGGTTCAGGTTATTGTACTTGCATTGTCACTTGCACCTTATGTACCCTTTTTCAGCAGCAAAAAGACCAATTCATATGCTAGTCCAATGGATGAGTATAAATCTAGCAAAGAAAGTGTAACCACTTCTCAAGTTGTTCTGGACAGCCAAGTTTTCTGGGTCATTACATGTGTTCGCCTTATAGCAATGCCTGTTGCAGGCTTATTGATAGTAAAGGTAAGCTATTCATTTTACATTTCCTTTATAAGGATCGATCCAATTACTTTATTTCTCTTATGGGTGCTTGCCGTATTGAAGTTTAGAAAATATTGACCTGTCATTGTTTTCACATCTCAAAGCTTGTGTACTAAATGTCAGTTTGTATGTTGATTCTTTAGTCTGATATTTGTCATTGTTCATGATATAGTGCAGACATTACATGGAGCTGATATGTTGCCTTCCAATCCAGTTTGTATCTTGACAATTTTGGTTAGTCAGAAAATCAACTATACTGTAATGTGTACTTGAGTTTTAATTTAAGTCCTTTACCTGTATGCAGTAATTCATGCTGAGAATGAAAATCGCAAGACACCTTTCATTAAGGGTTCATTGAATGAACTGTTATTCTGTATTTATGTGGCTAGGAATTTAATAAGAGAAATAAATGTGTCTAACGTGAGTCAGGAAAATTAAGAAATTTGAAGTTCTAATAATTTATTTTATTCTTGAGTTTGAAATTTTGGCATGGTTTAGCGATGGCTCTATCAGACAGTTTTCAATAATATATCTCACAGTTTCAAACTTATTATTGATTCTCATGATCAAATAGCACAATGTTATTGGGAAAATATCAATTCTTGCTTTCCTAGGGAAGACTCATCGGGCTACCCACTATATCTCTACTGTGCAAATTTGAACTCATCGTTGTCTAACATAATTGTGATATCAGGGTATTACCTGCAGCTTTGAACCTTGATTTTCATTAAAAAATATGCAAATAGGTGTTATCTAGTGAATTGATAAATAGTTAAAGAAACTGTATTATGTGCAAAAATAACCAGAGAAAAAAAATAAGGCCATTCTTTACACTAGACTTTAACAAGTCAACCACTGAAATTTTCCATATGCTGCCCAACAAGGTCAACATAACTAATTGAATCTAGACAATGATTTAATTCAGAATTAGACTCTGAAATAAAATCAGATTTAGGCGTTGTTTCCCCTCTTTCAACAGGGGTACTAAACTTTTGACCACACCATTTGTAAGCCCAAACGTGTGCAATTTATACCCCTGTAAGGCCATGTGGGATGATAATGTGAAGGTGTATCCTAGATCCTGATGGTGGATGTTCATAACCAGTCTTCTTAGCTTCATCTTCATGGTGTTTGGTTTTATGGCACTGTAGTTGACCCCCTGGTGGACAGTAACTCCCTGCCTTGAGGGTCATTTTAAAGGTGACTGCTTCTTGTACCTTTCCCTTTTTTCTCTTTATCTTGGAGCACCTATTTGTTCCCCGCATGGACTGCCTTCTTATGTATGCACACTTTTTTGGACATGGCCATCATTCTTCATGGCAGTTTCTGTGAAGATTCCTGAATCTAACACATCAGAAACCCCTACTGCAATTACTGGTTTACAATCTCCTACTTGTTCTTTGCATTAACAAGTTATTTAATTTCATAAACATCGATGTAAACACTTTGCAACATACACAAATATACAGATCATGAAATGAAATAACCTGAGACAATAACACAAGGGACACCATTATTTTTGGACAAACGTCCCTAGAAAAACCCAAATTGGGAAAACCGGTGCAGCATATAGAGGGTTTGTATTATTAAGCAAATTCATGAATACAACTAGAGTGCTAGAAATGGCTCACCCAACAGAGAATATCCTTGGAAGTAGTACCTCTATCCGGAGACAGATATTCCGACAAATTTAGCAAACGGACGATCAAACCCCATAGTGACTCCGGTTGTTCCATGTGCTGGACAGCGATGGCTACTCTAAGCACTGCGCTGGAATTGCGTCACTCTAGGAGCTGGGTCACCCTGACAGTGAGCCTCCCTTGCTTAGAAATTTGATACTGCTGATCTACTCCTTCTCTGCCCCACATAATCTCCCCAATGCTACCTCTAAGCGCCTATGTCAGCTTCTATGACTTCTGCGTCACGTGCGTCAGCTTCTACGACTTCTGCGTCAGCCCTTCTGGGGCCTGTGTTGTCTATCCTGGCACTGCTCTGCCTCTCTACTATGTATTCTTTGACCTTGGATGAAAATCCCTTGCCAAACTGCCTCTCACTGCAACTCTAACCACTAGCTTGATTTCCTCAGCAAACCTCGCCCCAGAAAATCGAACTCTATGATCTCTTGGTGTATCTCTAAATGACCCTCTATGATCTCTTGGTGTATCTCCAAATGACCCTCAAGCCTCCTCTTATATTTTTCTTGTTGATGAATCAACGGATGATATTAAGTCTTTAATCAACGACTAAGATTAGAACTGGCTTGATCCTCATCACTTAGAACCTTCTCACCCATATTTTTATTAATACACATTAATATTTTTATGTTCCTAAGTCTGATCCTCATCACCTAGAACCTTCTCATCCATATTTTTATTAATACACATTAATATTTTTATTTTCCTAAGTTTAGACTTAAGAACCCATTAAAAATATTAATTATTTTAATAACTCCTCATCTGGGTGGAATTCCTCCAAATGGTTTCTGGGTCTTGGAGATCTCATGTGTTCTAGCCCCTCCACAAAATTTTGGAGTCAGAGCACATCCGATGCTACTCAAAATCAACACTTCCTCTTAGGGAGGAATGTGCTCTGGCAATACTTCTCAATAGAAGTACTACACTGATCCACTGCATCAGTCCTCTGTGCTGCTGATGCTTGGCCACTGCCCTTCATCTACTGCACTGCTGCTTCCTATATTGTTGCCCATGACTCTGTTGTTGATTTGGGGTAGCATCGAATGTGCTCTAGCCATGAAAATTGGTGGAGAGGCTAAGGCACACAAGATCTCTAATACCAAAAAAGGGTTTAGGCAGATTCTAAACAATTTGGGAGATATTAAAATAATTAATATTTTTAATGGAGCCCCAAAGTCTAAACTTAGGGAAAATAAATTATTAATGTGTATTAATATAAAACTGTGTTAGAATGGTCCAAAAGTCATAGATCAAGCTAGATCTAATTTTAGCCATTGATTAGGGACTTAATCTTGGTCGTTGATTTGTCAACGAGAAAAGTATAAAAGGAGGCTCGAGGGTCACTTGGAGAACACACTGAGGGAGACCATTCAGTTCAATTTCTGGAGCGGGGTTAGTGTGAAAATTCTATCACTGCAGCAACTGATTTACTTTTCCTACTTATTTCATCATAAGTTATTCATGAAATTACTTCAACAAACATTAAAATAAATACTGTTGCAGATATCACATCGTAATACAGAAACAAAAATATGCACACCTTGACACAGTTATTTTGGACTAATGTCCCTGGAAAAACCCAATGTGGGAAAACTGGTGCAGCAAGGGAGGATTTTATTATTCAGCAATTTTCTTGTACAACAGGGTGCCAAACTGGCTTATCCATAGATAGACAAACTTCCAGCACTTTCCTAAACCCAGAATAGGTCCTATTGACCTCTGCGACAGCCTGAAACCCTCTGCGTCATCCTACTGAGGCTCTGCGCAACCTCTCTGGGCTACTGCGTTACTCCTGCAGCCTCTACGTGGATGATGCAAGCCCTTCTGGCTCTGTGCAACCCCTACTGCCTTTGCGTGGCTTCCTCTAGCTCTGCCTCTTCTGCGCTGATCTCCCGTCTCTCTGTTTCGTACTTGCTGCCTCCTGACTGCTCTCCATACCACTGGTTCAATTTCTTAGCAAACCCTGCTCCAGAAATTGAATTGACTAGTTTCCCTCAGTGTGTTCTCCAAGTGCACCTCAAGCTTCCTCTTATACTTTTTCTGTTGACATCTCAATGGTCGAGATTAAGTCCCTAATCAACGACTAAGATTAGATCTGGCTTGATTCATGTGTTTTGGACCATTCTAGCATAGATTCATATTAATACACATTAATATTTTATTTTCCCTAAGTTTAGGCTTAGGCACTCCATTAAAAATATTAATTATTTTAATATCTCCTGACCTGTTTAGAATCTGCCCAAATCCGTTTTGGGTATTGGAGATCTCATGTGCCCCAACCTCTCCACCAAATTTCATGGCTAGAGCACATTCGATGCTACCCCAAATCAACAGTTAGCTGAGAAATTGAACTAGTGGTCTAGTGAGTAGTCAGGAGGCAGCAAGTACAGAGTAGAGAGGCGGGATCAGCCACTTGAGATCAACGTTGAGACAGGAGAGGCAGACGCAGGGCTTTTCAGGCAGACATAGAGGCAGCAAAAGACTATCCAATCACTTGTTGGGCTTGCGTGAGTGATGCAGAGAGGCATAGGGCTGACGCAGTCAAGTAGGGCCTAACGCAAAGGGTTTGAGAGCCATGCAGAGGTCAGCCGGGTTGATGCTGGGATTGGGAGAAGTGCTGGAGAATTATTTCTCTCTGTGGGTAAGCCAGTTTGGCACCTTGTTGTATAGAAAAAATGCTGAATAATAAAATCCTCCCTTACTGCACTGGTTTTCCCACATTGGATTTTTCTGGGGACTATTGTCCAAAATATCTATGTCAATGTGTTAATGCTTATGTTTGTTTCTGTATTATGGTGTGATATCTGCAGTAGTATTTATTTTAATGTTTATTGAAGTAATTTTATAAATAACTTATTGTGGAATAAGTAGGAAAAATGAATCAGTTGCTGCAGTTATAGAATTTTCACATGGTATCAGAGCAAGTAATCAGAGACAGAAAGGGAAAATCAGTTATGTGTCGAGATCACAATGTAGAGGCATCCACGTCAGGGGACTCACATAGATTTTCAGAAGATTGCACAAGAGAGAGATTTCGATTTCTCTATGTTGGCTTCTAGGCTAGAAGAAGAAGTGGTGTGTATGACTAGTGCTGCATCATGAAAAGTATGGTATATAGATAGTAGAGCTTTGTGGCATATGGCAGGAATCAGAGAGTGTTTCTTAGAATATTGAGAAGAGAAGATGAACTTTCAGATCACCATGGGGACAAGGCAAAGTGTACTCCAGTAGGGAAGGGTACCATAGTTTTTCAAACAAAATCGGGAGAATGGTTTCGTGCTACAAATGTACTGCATGTACCAAGATTGGGGATGAACTTACTTTCCGTGTCGCAACTACAAGGCAAGGGCTATGACGTTTACTTCATCAAGGAGAAGGTATATGTCAAACACTCGAGCTGGAATAAGAAAGTGCAAATCGGGATCAAAAGTAATCAGTTGTATAGATTGCAACTAGAATCACTAATGGCACTAATAGTCAGTCATGGAGACAAGGACTTAAATGAACTATGGCATAAAAGAATGGATCACTTGCACCATGGAGCTCTGAGAATTCTTAGGAGCACTGTAACAGGAGTTCCAGATTTGAGTACGGAATGAGATAATGTATGTAGGGGATGTGTTCTAAGAAAGTATGTTAAGGCAACATTTCCTAGGAGCAAACACAGGGCCAAGAGTGTACTAGGATTGATAGGACCTGTGTCCGTCAAAGCTCTCAGTGGTGCTGAGTATTTCCTTACCTTCATTGATGACCACTCAAGGAAAACTTGGATTTATTTTCTGAAAACCAAGGATGAGGTTTTCTGTCGATTCAAGGAGTTCACTAACTGGGTAGAAAATAAAAGTTTTGCGCTCAGATATGGCGATAAGGACTTCACTGATTTTTGCGCTAAGGAGGGCATCATAAGGGAGTGGACAACTCCATATAATCCGGAGCAGAATGGGGTAGCAGAAAGAAAGAACAGGACTATTGTAGAAGCAACTAGGGCCATGATGTATGATCAGGATATGCCAAAATTCCTGTGGGCAGAAGCATGCAACACAACAGTCTATGTTCAGCGTTGGAAATAATACTGAGAGGCGGGGGTGAATCAGTATTAGCAGGTCAATTATTTTTCAATTCATACACAGATTTGTATACGCTACTTAGGTTAGTGAACCCAGCGTATATACGCAACTTCAGTTAAGGAAACTAGCGTATAACTTATAATTTAATTATTCTTCAGATGCTGATGTCAGAACCATATAAACATTAACCAAGAACAGAAAATAATGCAGACAGTTACAAGAACACAAGATATAAGGTGGAAACCCAATGTGGGTGAAAACCACCTGCTGCAATTTGTCTCTATCTTCTTTCAATTAGAAACTTCTTTTTACAATGATTCTGTACTGGTGCAGTCTTATACCAGTACGTAGGCTGCAACCTGCAGAAGGCTACAACCTTCTCTCGTTCTCCATCTTCTCCTGGAAGGGAGCTACAACCCCCTGAGCTCTTGTACTAGTTGAGGTACTAGTACGTAGGTGCTGACCTACAGAAGGCTACAACCTTCTCTTTTCTTCTAGGGACCACGTTTCATAAATTTTCAGACTGAATCCATGAATAACATCAATCAAACATCAAGTATATCTGCATCAATCAATCTCCTTTGTACAGACCAATATAGAATCAACCAACCACTTCTCAGAATGTTGTAACCAGAAAACAATAATAGTAACCAGACACCAATTCTAAACCTAGAACACTGCAGCTAAAGCATAATTCATGAGACGTACGCCACTTCACTATGCAGAAACCTGCGTACATACGCAGCTGTATCAATGCCAACCAGCGTATACGCTTTCTTCAGTTGCTAAACCTGCGTGTATACCCGCCTATGCCATGTCGAACCTGCGTATAGATCTATAAAAGATAATTTACCCTTTTACTTAATCAGACATCAGTTATACCCAGATTATCAGATTTATAGATCTAATCATGCGCCAATTATAACAGATCAAAAATTACAAAGATACTACTATTCAAGCTTTAAAATCTTGATCCATCAATAGAAGTTATCCATCTTTTAGCGCTTAGGTTCCTCCTTGGTTCAGATTCAGCAATGCAACATAAACCAATCACCAGTATTTCAGATCTTGCTCCTCTTCAGATATTCAACACTTTAGTCGATACACTTGCCAAATGATCTCCTTCCCTTTTTATAGTCTTAGGCCTTACTCAAACCATGGTCCAAAACCGTTGAGAACCAATACTAGGGAGCCAAACTTGGGTTCAACACTTTGGATGCAATACCAAGGACCAAAACATAGGTTCAAATATCTCGGACTAAATACCATGGACCAAACATAAATTTTCCCACATGTACGCGTTTTTCTTTGCATGAAAGTGCATGCATACATATACGCGCCTATTGATCGGCGATCCCGCGTGTATACGCGACTTTGCTGAGAGGAACCTGCATGTAAAGACTGTATACGGAAATTTCATGATTCGAAAACTGAAAATGCAAAATCTTAAAACAACGAAAACTTACCTGAACTGCTGACTGGTAAATTGCTATCTGCTCTCGTTCTCTGAAGTTGAATCGATTACTGGGAAACCAATTCCTCCCAGCCAATTCAGTAAGCTTCACTTACTGCCCCCGTGCCCAGAACCTCAGGTCAATTTCAGCTGCTTCCGTTCCTGTTTCGGTGTCTCTCTGTCCTCTCCGTTTTCTCCTTCTCAGCCCCCTTCTCCTTGGCCCTCTCAGTGGTTTTATACCCAGGGGTTTGGTGACCGCCTCCCAGCCTTCCCCCACCGCTGGTCCAAGACTCGACACCTCCCACATGCATTTCCGTAGATATTTATCGATCAGAGGCTGCTGTCGACTGCGCAGAGGGTTCAGTTATGGTTGAAAGATCTTTTTTAAAAGGGTTACCTGAATGTTTCTGATATTACTTTAATATAAGCTTCCATTTATTTATGAACCTTAACTTTTGTACATAATCAAGTGTAAAACTTTATATTAAATTATAGCATTTAATTTATAGTATTTAACTTATAGTATTTAACTTATATTATTTACTTATACTACTTTTTATTATTTAACTTATATTAATTTACAACATTTAATTTATATTATTTACTTATACAACTTTTATTATTTAGCTTATATTAGTTTATACCATTTAATTATTAAATCACTTAACTTAGATGGATATGAAAATGGGTTGTTACACTACATATACCTTATTTTCTTCCATTTTGAGTGCCTGAGCTGTGATTTGCCATCAAGGAAAACACCTATGTCATAGAGCCAAACCTGTGTCATAATGCTGACAATCTCCCCCTTTGGACTTGATGGCAAACCCAAGTCACTCAAAGTCATTCATTCTCCCCCTTTGACATCAAGGGAAAAAGGTTATGCTCCTCGTGAGTATATACTGAATTTTCTGCTTTGTTGTGTTGTCTAAGCTCCCCCTCACTGTAGGCAAGGTCTGCAAGAAGATGTTCTACAAAAGAAATATGACTTTGTACAATATAGATGACCTTCCTATCACCAAAAGACTCATACATACATCAATCTCCCAATCAAGTGGGGATTGACTCATCTACCCAATCAAGTGGGGATACACCAAGAATTTACACATGATAAAAACAAGAACATTACTTTATCCATCCCAGGCATAGAGGGGAAACCAAAATAGGCCGTTACATGACCTTGAAAATACATGACATACAGAGAAGCAAGACACAACTATCATCAGCAGCATCTGTCAACCATCATTCAGACCAGCAACCATGTTCTCATTCTGCACCTGTTCTACCTGAAATCCAAACCACTGTGAGTTTGAACCAAGATCTTCTAAGATAATGCCAACAATGCATTATTAGAAGAATATATTCTCCCCCTGAACCTATGTCAGATGGTCTCCATCAGACCCATATCAGACTCTTTTTACCCAGAGCCTGGCCCACTGAATGTCTTCAACCAACATATACGCGATTGTATCCACATAAACCGGCGTATGTACGCGTATCAACTTTATGAAACTCGCATACAACCACTTTTCTCTGAAACAGACAAGATTCAATAGCAAGATGATGCATCAACTACCCCCAGCTTCTGTCTGAGGTATTCAAATGTCTCCTTGAGTAGTGGTTTGGTGAGTATATCAGCAACTTGTTCCTTAAAGGGAACATACTCCAATTTGACCTTTTGTTCATGCACTTGTTCCCGGAGAAAATGATACTTGATAGGTATGTGCTTAGTCTTTGAATGCATGATAGGATTCTTTGAAATATTGATTGCACTAGTATTATCACAAAAAATGGAAATAGGTGGTGTACAAGTGATTTGAAGGTCTTGCAATGTTTGCATCATCCAAAGGAGTTGTGTGCAGCAAGATGCAGCAACTACATATTCTGCTTCAGCTGTAGATAATGCAATGGAACTTTATTTCTTGCTGAGCCAAGATACTAATCTAGAACCCATAAAGAATGCACCACCACTAGTGCTTTTTCTGTCATCCACGCTTCTTGCCCAATTTGCACTTGTATATGCATGAAGTGTGAGATCTGCATCTCTAGGATACCATAAGCCATAGTTTTGTGTTCCTTGAAGATATTTGAAAATCCTCTTAATTGCCTGAAGGTGTGCTTCCTTTGGATTTGCCTGAAACCTTCCAACTATTCCCACTGCATGCATGATGTCTGGCTGAGTACCTGTCAGATAGAGCAGACTAGCAATCATGGATCTATAGGTTGGTTGATGTACTATTGCTGATTCATCATTAGCGCTGAGACTGCATCCTGTTACCATAGGGGTACATACCGGTTTTGAATTTTCCATGCCATATTTCTTCAAGATCTGCTTTAAGTACTTGGTTTGTGATAAAAAGATACCATCTTTATTTTGTTGGATTTGTAAACCGAGGAAATATGTCAGCTCACCAAGCAAGGACATTTCAAATTCTTTCTGCATCGCCAAAGCAAAGTTTTGACTCATGGCTTCTTCATTGCTGCCAAAGATGATATCATCAACATACACAACAAGAATTAGCAATTTATCATTATCAATTTTTATATATAGATTGCTATCTGCTAATCCTTTTGAAAAACCTTGTTGATGGAGGTATTTGTCCAGACGATAATACAAGCCCTTGGAGCCTGTTTAAGACCATAGAGTGCTTCTTAAGTCTGCATACAAGTTTTGGATCATTTCCAAGGATGAATCCATCTGGTTGCTCAATATACACTTCTTCCTCTAAGTCCCCATTTAAAAAGGTTGATTTCACATCCATTTGAAATACTTTGAACTTTTGAACGCTGGAAAGCGCAAGGAACATTCTTATTGCCTCAAGTCTAGCAACTGGTGCAAAAGTTTCTTCAAAGTCTATACTTTCTTGCTGAGCATATCCTTTACAAACAAGTCTGGCCTTGTTCCTAGTAGCTTCTCCATTTTCATTCAGCGTGTTTTTGAATATCCATTTTGTCCCTATAACATTCTTATCTTTTGGTCTAGGAACCAACTCCCAAGTGTTATTCTTTTCAATTTGCTCAAGTTCTTCATCCATGGCCTTGACCCAGCATTCATCTTTTCCTGCTTCTTTTACATTTTGTGGTTCAATGGAGGAGAGCAATGCTAGATAGCTTGAAGCTTCTGAAATGGTTCTTCTTGTTTGTACGCCTGCCTCTTTTTGTCCCAAAATTTGAGTTTCTGGATGATTCTTCTGAACGTACCTGGATGGAGTCTTTTCTTCTATACTTATCTGTTCTTCTGGTGCTTCATGGGTTTCCTCTTCGTCATGATTTTGATTTGATGTTGAAGGATAGTCCTCATCATCTTCGAACTCTTCAGATTTTACTTGCCTAGGAGTGTTTCCTTCTTCATCAACCACTACATCAATACTTTCAACAATTTTTCCAAGTCTTTTATTGTAACACTTATATGCTTTGCTATGAGGAGAGTAACCAAGGAGAAATACCTTCATCTGCTCTAGGTTCAAATTTTGCCAGGTTTTCTCATCAGTCCTTTTGATGTAGCATTTGCTTCCAAAAATTTTGAAATATTTTACCGTGGGAGTCTTACCATACCAAAGTTCATGAGGAGTCTGAGTGCTGTTTACCTGGATGTTTGTCTTGTTGAGAATAGTAACTGCAGCAAATGCGGATTCACCCCAAAAAGTCGCGGGAGTTCCAGACTCATCAAGCATAGCACGAGCCATTTGTTGAACCGTTTTGTTCATCCTTTCCACTACTCCATTTCGCTGAGGAGTCCTTGCAGTAGAGAATTCCCTTCTTATTCCATGTTCTTCAAAAAAATCGAAAAATTCATTCGAGGTAAATTCCCCTCCTCTATTAGATCTGAGGCATTTGATTCTGCGATCTGATTTGTTTTCAACCAAGGCTTTGAATGATTTGAACTTTTCAAAGGCTTCATCTTTATACTTCATGAGTCCTATCCAACACATCCTTGAAAAGTCGTCAATGAACAATATGAAGTACTCTTCTCCTCGAGGTGACCTCTTCCTAGTTGGACCACATATATCAAGTGGCCTGCTAGTTGATCCTTCCTTTTCAAGGAAATTAGTTCTAGTTTGTTTACCAAACTGACATGATTTGCATATAGTATTGTCTGGAATTCTAATGTCAGGAAGATCACGAACCGCCTAATATTTGCATGCTTTCCTTATCTGAGAGAAGCTTAGATGCCCCAATCTTCTGTGCCAGAGCCAGTGTTCATCATTCTTGCTTAGATAGCATTGTTGTTGTCCTTCTTTGAATATGTATAAATTATTTGGAGTTCTTATGCCTTTGATCACTGTTTTTCTGGTATCAAGCTCACGAACAATACATCCATTTGACTGAAATATTAGCTTAGTTCCTTGATCACACATTTGACTGACATTGAATAGATTATGCTTTAGGCCATCAACATAACATTTCCAGCTTTGACCTTCTCTTTCAAACGAACAGAGCCTTTACCTTTTATGAATGCAGGGGTGTCATTTCCAAATGAGACCTTTTCCTTTTCTAAGGCACTATATGACTGAAGTTTTTCTTTATCACCTGTCATATGTTTCGAGCATCCACTATCGATGTACCACTGATTTTCCTGTCCTTCTGAATATAAGGCTATCCCACATCTTTCTAGTTGTGGTTCTTTCTTTCTCCATGTTTTGGGAGTCAATGAAGCTTGCTCCTTCTGAGTTGTTTGTCGAAACCTACTCCTGCATTCAGAATCTCCATGACCGAAGTTGTTACAAATAGAACATTCTATTTCATTTTCAAGAGTAGAAAAGTTATTGTAGGTTCTTTTCATGATCCCAGTCATACTCCTTTGTTTTTGAGCTTCCCTAGTCATAATGGTCTTGTAGGCAACACATTGAGCAGCTTTGTGACCAAAGTTATGACAAGAGAAACATTGGCCATTGAAGAAATTCCTGCGAGTACCAACCAAACGATTGTAGTTTCCATTGACATCCATTCTTGAGGCAAATTGAGAATGATTTACCTGTGGTTGGTTGAAGCTTCTGTTCATTCTTGAAGTAGATTGCCCTCGATTTACTTGGTAATCTTTGTTCATTCTTGAAGCAAATGATCCCTGATTTACCTGGTGATCTGCATTATGCTTTTGTTGTCGATTGTCAACATGTTCACTTCTCCTTGCTGCATCAAGATAACTTTTGGAGGTGGATGGTTTCTGTTCTTGCTTCTGTGCTTGAGATGCTTCTTCCGAATATCCGAGACCTGTCTTGATTAGAGGAGAATGTTGTAGTTTGATAATCTCATCTAAAGTTTCAGATCCTTTAGCAAATCTAAGATTAAGGGCTTTTGTTTTCTCAATTTCTTTTCTAAGTCCCACAATTTCACATTCTAACTTTTCATTGTGTTTATCTCTTTCAGCAAGTTGGAATGTCATAGTATCTATAATCATATTCTTTTCCTCTAAACAGATTTTAAGTTTAGAAATTTCTTCATAAAGACCTTATTCATTTATAGCATCCAAGAAATCATCATCTTCAGAAGCCATTAAAAGTCTATCGTCATTACCTTGTTCATTTTCATCACTATTTGAAAGTCCATCACTATCTTCATGAGTGTAATAGCTCTTCTTACTTACATTCTGTTTTCTGTTCCATCTAACTGGTTCCTTACCTTTGTCTTTATGAGGACATTTGGCAGCATAGTGACCAACCCTCCCACAAGCAAAACATTTGAAAGGCAGCTTACCTCTGAATCTTCCAGTTCCCTGTTGAAGGTTCTTGACAAAATTTGATTCTTCCTCTTCTTCTGACATATGTCCTGACTCATTGTAATCTCCTTTTCCTGAGGTTTTGAATGCAGCTTCTCTCCTGCCTGATGGTCCCCCTTTTCTCATTTTGTAAGCAGTTAGGATTTCGTGCAGCTGTGACATGGTAATGCTCCTTAGATTCTGCTTTTCTTCTATGGAAGAAACGTTTGAATCAAACTTAGGAGACAAATATCTTAGAACATTTTCAACCAAAACAACTTTTATTTCTTCACCCAAGTTTTTCATACAATTAACAATCTCATCTATACGTAGGAAATAGTTAGCCACGCTTTCATCATTGTGCATTCTGAGATTTTCATATTGAATTCTGAGTTTGAAGTTTTGCTCTTTTTACCTGTTCATCTCCTTCATAGCTCAGAATGATCTTGTCCCATATTTCTTTAGCGGTTTTGAGCTGCATAACCTTGACAAATTCTGATTGAGATAGACTCCCTAATAGAATATTGACAGCCTTAGCATTTGTTTCATACTGCTTTTTACCAGTTGTATCTGTAGGAGTTGTTGATGGAAATGTGTATCCTGTTTCTATGATATCCCAGACTTCTGTACCAAGAGATTGAAGATAGGCTGTGATTCTTACCTTCCAATAGACGAAGTTGCTCCCATAAAAAATTAGTGGCCTGATCGATGCCTCCTTTTTGTAGTTGCTCATGATGATAGATCTTTCTTCAAGTGATCAAGCTTCTTCTGAAGGACCTGCTCTGATACCAATTGTTGGAAATAATACTGAGAGGGGGGGGGGTGAATTAGTATTATCAGGTCAATTATTTTTCAATTCATACACAGATTTGTATACGCTACTTAGGTTAGTGAAACTAGCGTATATACGCAACTTCAGTTAAGGAAACTAGCATATAACTTATAATCTAATTATTCTTCAGATGCTGATGTCAGAACCATATAACATTAACCAGGAACAGAAAAATAATGCAGACAGTCACAAGAACACAAGATATAAGTTGGAAACCCAATGTGGGTGAAAACCACCTGCTGCAATTTGTCTCTATCTTCTTTCAATTAGAAACTTCTTTTTACAATGATTCTGTACTGGTGCAGTCTTATACCAGTACGTAGGCTACAACCTGCAGAAGGCTACAACCTTCTCTCGTTCTCCATCTTCTCCTGGAAGGGAGCTACAACCCCCTTAGCTCTTGTACTAGTTGAGGTACTAGTACATAGGTGCTGACCTACAGAAGGCTACAACCTTCTCTTTTCTTCTAGGGATCACGTTTCATAAATTTTCACACTGGATCCATGAATAACATCAATCAAACATCAAGTATATCTGCATCAATCAATCTCCTTTGTACTAACCAATATAGAATCAACCAACCACTTCTCAGGATGCTGTAACTAGAAAACAGTAATAGTAACCAGACACCAATTCTGAACCCAGAACACTGCAGCGATAAACAGAAGCAGCTAAAGCATAATTCATGAGACATACGCTACTTCACTATGCAGAAACCTGTGTACATACACAGCTGTATCAATGCCAACCAACGTATACGCTTTCTTCAGTTGCTGAACCTGCGTGTATACACGCCTATGCCATATCGAACCTGCGTATAGATCTATAAAAGATAATTTACCCTTTTACTTAATCAGACATCAGTTATACCCAGATTATCAGATTTATAGATCTAATCATGCGCCAATTATAACAGATCAAAAATTACAAAGATACTACTATTCAAGCTTTAAAATCTTGATCCATCAATACAAGTTATCCATCTTTTAGCGCTCAGGTTCCTCCTTGGTTCAGATCCAGCAATGCAACATAAACCAATCACCAGTATTTCAGATCTTGCTCCTCTTCAGATATTCAACACTTTAGTCGATACACTTGCCAAATGATCTCCTTTCCTTTTTATAGTCTTAGGCCTTACTCAAACCATGGTCCAAAGCCGTTGAGAACCAATACTAGGGACCCAAACTTGGGTTCAACACTTTGGATGCAATACCAGGGACCAAAACCATATGTTCAAATATCTCGGACTAAATACCATGGACCAAACATAAATTTTCCCACATGTACGTGCTTTTCTTTGCATGAAAGTGCGTGCATACGTATACGCGCCTTTTGATCGGTGATTCCGCGTGTATACGTGACTTTGCTGAGAGAAACCTGTGTATACCTTATTTTCTTCCATTCTGAGTGCCTGAGATGTGATTTGCCATTTGAGTGAGTTGCCATCAAGGACAACACCTATGTCATAGAGCCAAACCTGTGTCATAATGCCAACATTCAGAACATGACTCCTCATTGGGCAGTGAGAAAGATTACACCAGAGAAAGTCTTCACAGGGAAGACACCTGAAGTTAGTCATTTCAGGATATTTGGGAGTCTATCATATCGTTGCATACCCGAAGAAAAGAGGAAGAAGCTGGAACAGACTGCAGAAAAGGGATATCTGGTAGGATATAGCAAGAACGCTAAGGCATACAGAATCTATCTTCCAGGGAGTAGGAAGGTAGTAGTACAAAGAGATGTAAAGTTCATGGAGAACAGGGCTTTCAAAAGATCTCGTGAGATGCCTTCCAAGGAGCATTCGAAAGAGGAGTCGTTGGTTAAGCCTCTTCAACCAATAGAAGTAAAGAATTCTTCCTCAGGACAGGAATATTCGCAAGATGAGGAGGAGGATCGAACAGAAGCACCTGCTGGTAGAGGAAGAACTAGTAGGGAACTTCGTCAGATTCTGCGAGATGTAGAGGATTTCATCGGTGCGCCAAGAAACAATAAGAGGGAGCGAAAACAACTAGATAGATATCAGACATTAGTAGCTCAGGATGGAGAGCTTGTCAGTTTCAAGGAGGCAACTCAATATCAGGTTGGCTAGATGCGATGGTAGAGGAATACAACTCCATAATGGTAAATGATGTTTGGGAGGTGGTCCCAAGACCTCAAGACAGATCAGTGGTAGGTTCAAGATGGATCTACAAGATCAAATACGCTGCAGACAACAGTGTTGAGAAATACAAGACTAGGTTTGTGGCTAAGGAGTATGCTCAAAAGGAAGGGATTGACTATGAGGATACCTTCGCCTTGGTAGCTAGCTATACATCTATTAGGACCGTGATATCTCTTGTAGGTCAAAATGACATTTCTGAACGGGGTAATAGAAGAGGAGGTATACATTGAACAACCATAGGGCTTTGAAACTCATGCGAAGAAGTCTTATGTATGCAGATTGAAGAAAGCCTTGTATGGGATGAAACAGGCACCGAGAGCATGGTATTGTTGAATAGATGGCTACTTGCAGAAGATGGGGTTTGTCAAGAGTGATGTGGATCCAAATCTCTACTATCTAGTTGTATAGAAAAAGCCGCTAATCTTAGTATTGTATGTGGATGATCTCTTTCTCACAGGATCATCCAGACTCATTGGGAACTGCAAGAAGGATCTAGCCATTGAATTCGATATGAAGGATTAGGGACGAATGCACTACTTCCTAGGGTTGGAAGTTTGGCAGTAGAAGGGAGAAATCTTCCTTGGGCAAGGGAGGTATGCTACAGAAATCCTGAAAAGATTCGGGATGGAGGATTGTAGACCTATGGCTATGCCAATGATCACCAATTGGAAGAAGATTGATGCATCAGAAGATAAAGATGTTGATCCCATCCTATACAGGCAGCTCATAGGGTCCCTGATGTGTTTTGTCAATACCAGGCCAAACATTTGCTACTCTGTCAACACCCTCAGTTAGTTCATGGTGGAACCGAAGAGGGCACACTGGGCAGCAGCCAAACATGTTCTCAGTTATTTACAGGGAACAGTCGATTATGGACTCTTGTACAACAAGAGTAAGGATATCAGATTGAGTGGATTTACTGATGTAGATTGGGCAGGGAGTTCAGTGGATCGGAAAAGTACCTCTGGGTACTATTTCAACATTGGATGAGGAATGACCTCCTGGTGCAGTAGGAAACAAAATCCGTGGCTCTGAGCTCATCTGAGGTAGAATATAGGCAGCAACCACAACTTCGTGTGAGGCCATATGGCTTAGAAAACTACTTGTGAACCTATTAAGAAGGAATATGGAGGTGACCAAGATAATGTGTGATAATCAGAGTTGCATCAAGCTCTTTGAGAATCCAGTGTTTCATGATAGGTCGAAGCATATTGATATCCGGTGTCACTTTGTCAGGGACTGTGTCTGACAAGGAGCTGTACAATTGAGCTACACTCCTACAGGAGAACAGGTGGCAGACATCCTCACCAAGGCCCTTGGAATGACAAAATTTGAGTACTTAAGGGAAAAGATGGGGATGGTAAAGAAACCATTTCAGTAGTAGAAATGGGAGTGATAATTGCAAGGATGCAGAGGGAGTTGCCGTACAGATGTAGCAGTGGCAGTAGCATAGTCATGGGCAGCAGTACGGGATGCAGCAACGCAGAGGATGTTGGGCAGGGAGGCTTAGCATCATCATAGGGACCGATGCCGGATGATCAGGGTGATACTCAGTGAGGAGTATTACTAGAGCACAATCATCGGTAAGAGGGAGTGTTGATTTAGGGTAGCATTGGGTGTGCTTTAGCCACGACAATTGGTGGAGAGACTAAGGCACATGAGATCTCCAATACCCAGGAAGGGTTTGGGCAAATTCTAAACAGTTTGGGAGATATTAAAATAATTAATATTTTTAATGGAGTCCCTAAGTCTAAACTTAGGGAAAATAAAATATTAATGTGTATCAATATAAAAATGTGTTAGAATGGTCCAAAAGTCATGGATCAAGCCAGATCTAATGTTAGCTGTTGATTAGGGACTTAATCTCGGCTGTTGATTTGTCAACAAGAAAAGTATAAGAGGAGGCTTGAGGGTCACTTGGAGAACACATTGAGGGAGACCAGTCAGTTCAATTTCTAGAGCGGGGTTAGCTGAGAAATTGAACCAATTGTCTAATGAGCAGTCAGAAGGCAGCGAGTACAGAGCAGAGAGGCGGGATCAACCACTGGAGATTAGCGTTGAGGCAGGAGAGGCAGACGTAGGGCGTTTTAGGCAGACAAAGGGGTAGCAAAAGACTGCGCAATCACTTGTTGGGCTTGCGTGAGTGACACAGATAGGTCCAAGGCTGACGTAGTCAAGCAGGGGCTGACGCAGAGGGTTTGAGAGCCACGCAGAGCTCAGCCGGGTTAAAGCTGGGATTAGGATAAGTGTTGCAGAATTATTTCCCTTTGTGGGTAAGCCAGTTTGGCCCCCTGTTGTACAAAAAAAATGCTGAATAATAAAATCCTCCCTTGCTGCACCGGTTTTGCTACATTGGGTTTTTCCGAGGACTGTTGTCCAAAATATCTATGTCAATGTGTTAATGCTTATGTTTGTTTTTGTATTATGGTGTGATATCTGCAATAGTATTTATTTTAATGTTTATTGAAGTAATTTCATAAATAACTTATTGTGGAATAAGTAGGAAAAATGAATTAGTTGCTGCAGTGATAGAATTTTCACATCTGCCATTGTCACTGCAACATCTATATTGCAACTCCTCTCAAAATGCTGCATGATGCTACCCATATTACTACCACTGCTAACTGTTGCACTGCAACTTAGTTGCTGAGAATTAAGCAACTGAAAAACTCACCCAAACACTGACATGCTAGTCAATATGGATGCCTCGTGATGCTGAAGCTACCTCTTCTACTAATCTGTGTTGACCCTCTACTGCTACTGCGCTACTGCAAACTACTCTGTGCCTCTCGCACTACTACAACATCCACTGTGCTGCCTCAGACTTTGGCACTCTAGCTCTGCCATTGTTGCTCCATCACACCTTGCATCAATCGACACTCGTCATTTTGCTACTGTCGTTAAGGGATCCCGTAGCCGTATGTGATCCAAGAGTTTGGGCACCTCAAGGATCATGCTCGACATGTAGTCCTCTGGACTACAATTCCATGTTGCCCGACCTCTTCTCTAGAGGCGCATGAGCACTCATGGCACATTTGTCATCATCCTGGACATCCTTCTCCACCTTTGCTGGAGTAGCCTTTGAGTCAAAAGCCTCTCCCTTACCTTTCTTCCTGGGGCACTGAGAGGCATAATGTCCCAATTCCCCATAGTTGAAGCACTTGACCTTGGAGATGTTCTTCTTCTTCCCCTTCTATTGTCCCTACTGTCTCGCTAATGCGAGAGTTGCATCCTCCTCCTCCTTCTTGATTCGGACTCCCTTGCCGCTACTCCCTGCCTTGGTCAACCTCCTGGGCTCTTCATGTCGAAGACTGCTACTCCTCGCCTTGGTCAACCTCGTGGGCTCTTCATGTCGAAGAGTTGTCCACATCTCCTCCCAACTAGGGAGAGTCGCTCTGCCCAAGATGCTTTGGACAAACGTCTCCCAGTCCTCGGTGACTGCATTCACGACAGTCTTGACCATGAACTCTAGATCTCGTGTAAACCCCACAGAAGTAAGCTGGTTGTGAATCCCTTGCAACCTAAGAAGGAAGGGATCTATCTCCTCTCCTTTTTGCATCTGATATGACCTCAATTGATTCTCCAATAACGTCTTTCGTTGCACGGAAGAGCCCTGGTATAAGGTGGTCAGGGTCTCTCACATCTCCCTTGTTGTTGTCTTCTCAGCAATATGTTGTATTACATGGCCCTTGACCCTGTCTAGGATCATGAATTTCGCCTTCGCCTAGGCCTCCTCATACTTCTTGGCTGCATTAGTGTTAATCAGAAGTACTACTTTCAAGGCATAGTCCTTGATGTGATGTTTATCCAGGATTGCTACGATCCTAGCGTTCCAGATGACAAAATTGGAAGCTTTGTCCAATCTATCCGGATCCCTCAATCCGTTCACTGCCATCTCTGCTCCTCTTCGCTAGGCTCCCTCTGAGTCTTGATTTCCCTCTCAGAAAACCAACGACCAACTGTCAAATCACTCCTCTCCAATCCTCCTTTGTTGCTGCAACCCAGATCTAGATTTCTTGGCTAGAAATTTGTTAAGGCAGTGATTCTCTCTACCTTGGTTCAGTCTCCTTAGACAATGTTATGCACCAATAGAAACAACAACCCACTAGCTCCTCAAATCAAAATCCGCACAACTCCCTTAGCCCCGACAACTCGAACAATTTGAGCCCTTTAGACTCTGCGCAATCAATGCGTGAGCTGGATCAGCTCTTCTCGACCAACTGTGTCAATCCTTCCTGGCTTAGAAAGATGACGTGGCTCTGCGTGAGCCTGATCTGCCCTTCTCTGCCTCTGTGCTGGTCCTGACGACTGACGCATCTACTGCGTGGGCTCCTCCCATCTACTTCGTCTCCTTCTCCTGGCTCAGAATACTGACATAGACACTGCGTGAGCCTCTGGGTCACCTCTTCTTCACTGCGTCATTCCTCCTTCTGCCTCTCCGGCTCTGGGACAACGCTGTCTCTCGGAACAATTGCTTCTTTGCTGCAAATTCTCAGATTTCTCAGCCAGTGTCTTTAGTCGCCTATGATCTGCAATCACTCTGATACCATGTGAAGATTCCTGAATCTAACACATCAGAAACTCCTATTGCAGTTACTGGTTTACAATCTCTTACTTGTTCTTTGCATTAACAAGTTATTTAATTTCATAAACGTCGATGTAAACACTATTGCAGCCTACACAAATATACAGATCATGAATTGAAATAAACTGAAACAATAACACAAGGGACACCGTTATTTTTCGGACAAACGTCCCTAGAAAATCCCAATTCGGGAAAACCGGTGCAGCATATAGAGGGTTTGTATTATTAAGCAGATTCGTGAATAACACTAGGGTGCCAGAAATGGCTCACCCAACAGAGAATATCCTTGGCAGTAGTACCTCTATCTGGAGACAGATATTCCGACAAATTCAGCAAATGGATGATCAAACCCCACAACAACTCTGGTTGTTCCATGTGTTGGATAGTGATGGCTACTCCAAGCACTGCGTTAGAACTGCTTCACTCCTCTAGGAGCAGCGTCACCCCTACAATGAGCCTCCCCTGCTCAGAAATTCGATATTGTTGATCTTCTCCTTCTCTGCCCCACAGAATCTCCCCAGTGCTGCCTCTAAGGGTATGTGTCAGCCTCTACGGCTTTTGCGTTGCCTGCATCAGCCCTCTGCATTCTTTGCGTCAGCTTCTACGGCCTTTGTGTCAGCCCTTCTAGGGCCTGCACTGTCTCTCCTGATGTTGCTCTGCCTCTTTGTTATTTATTCTTTAGCCTCGGATGAAAATCCCTTGTCGAACTGCCCCTCACTACAACTTTGATCACTAGCTCAATTTCCTCAGCAAACCTCGCCCCAGAAAATCGAACTCTATGATCTCTTGGTGTATCTCCAACTGACCCTCAAGCCTCCTCTTATACTTTTCCTGTTGATGAATCAATGACCGAGATTAAGTCCCTAATCAACGGCTAAGATTAGAACTAGCTTGATCCTCGTCACTTAGAACCTTCTCACCCATATTTTTATCAATACACATTAATATTTTTATTTCCAAAGTTTAGACTTAAGAACCCTTTAAAAATATTGATTATTTTAGTAACTCCTCATTTAGGTGCAATTTGTCCAAACGATTTTTCGGTCTTGGAGATCTCATGTGTTCTAGCCCCTCCACAAAATTTCAGAGCTAGAGCACATCCGATGCTACCCAAAATCAATAGTTTCAAAGTTCACAATGCATTTGTGCTCCCCAAGGCAATGTCCTACATCCTCCAATTCAATGAAATGGTTCGTTGCAACCTCCACAGCAAGACAAATCATCTCCAAGTCAAAACACTCGAAGCACCCTTCGAAGTGTCTTTTCCAACTTTCGGGTGCCTTAAAGAGCTGTTTTCTTCTTTGGGCAGTTGGGAGGTAGAAACAAGCAATGTGGCACATGTATTGAGCAAGCAAAATGTCAAATCAAGTCAAGGATTACTCAATTGGACTAAGGTCAACTCAAAGGAAAGTGAAATGGAGCCTTAGAACAGACATCAAGCAAGTTATGGACCAAAAGAAGAGATGTCGTCCACCTTTCCTAGCGATTGGAGGATGCTAGGTCAAAATAGAGGAATGTTGAGCCATTTTTTTAGGTTATTGATATTGATTTCTGTAGCATCGGATGTGTTCTAGCCTTGAGATTTTGCAGAGAGGCTAAGGCACATGCATTCTCGAACACCCAAAAATTGTTTGGGAAAATTCCACCTAGAGATGGTTTAATTAAAATAATTAATCAATTTTAATGTATTCCTAAGTCTAAACTTAGGAAATGTGATTAATTAAAGGGTATTAATTAAATCTGGTGCGAATCTTCTAGAAGAAGACGAGGATCAACTCCCAGTTAATCTTAGCCTTTGATTATGTTCTAATCTTGGCTGTGCTCCAACGAGAGATTATAAAGAGGATTTTGATGGGCACTTGGAGAACACACCGAGATAGTGAGATCTAGAGATCGAATTTCTCAAGAGTAGCAGTGTTGAGTTGTCGGAGAGAGATTGTGTGATCTTTTTGCAATGATGGGCAAGGATAATAGACTGGAGGGGATTTTTCCAGTTCCAGAGAGTGCAAGGCAGAGAAGGCAACGAGAGGTTCAGAGAGGCAGCGCAGTGCTTTAGAGGGAGTCTGTAATTTTGCTGGGAGTTGTCAAGATTTAGTGCCAAAAGCCGAGGTGTGAGAACAAAGGGCCAGAGAGTCAAGTTCCAGTCAACAAATCGATCAGATGGAAGGGTGACACAACTCCTAGAAGTTGTGATGCAGTGACTGTGTGAGCCCATGCAGAGACTGCATAGAGGTAGCATGGTGCCAGCTATCTAGAACCTGGATCATAGTCGGATTGTTAGTAACAATGTGAGAATATTTGTCCCTACCTCTTTGCCAATTTATTCTTTGTATCATATTTCCAGTTTGGGCATCTAAAGATTTGTACTCAGATTACTACTGCATAATAATTAAAACCCTCCACTATTGCACCAATTTTCCCACATTGGGTTTTTCCAGGGACATTTGTCCAGAAACAATGGTGTATTCGTGTGTGTGTTTATTTCTCTCCTGTGCAGTATTTTGTTTCTGCAGTATTTTATGTTTTGAAGGCTATAATAGATTTTATTTCGATGTTTACTGTGTAACAATGTAAATAACTTGATTTAGAAATTAACAAATAGGATAAATTTAATCAGTTGTTGCAGTAGGGAATTGGGTCACCGATTTTTCACAATTGAGCCATCCAAGCCTTCCTAATTTTGCTCCAAGTCAACTCAAACCGATCTTCTCTTCCTTGAGAATTGAATTTCCTTGAGATATTGAGTATCTGTCGGTGTGTCTCCAAATGACCCTCAAGTCTTCTCTTATACTTTTCCTGTTGATGAATCAACGGCCGAGATTAAGTCCCTAATCAACGGCTAAGATTAAAACAGACTTTATCCTCACCTCTTAGAAGCTTCTCATCCTTATCTTTATTAATACCCATTAATATTTTTATTTTCTTAAGTTTAGACTTAGGAACCCATTAAAAATATTAATTATTTTAATAACTCCTCATCCTTATGGAATTTCTCAAAACGATTTCTGGGTCTTGGAAATCTCACATGCCTTAACCTTTCCTTGAAATTTCAAAGCTAGAGCACATCCGATGCTACCAAAAATCAACGCTCCTTCTTAGCGAGGAATGTGCTCTAGCAATGTTTCACTATAGAAACATCACAATGATCTTTTGCATTGGTACCTGTGCTAATGCTTGGCTTGTTGCCTCACATCCCTTGCATTGTTGCTTCCTGTACTGCTGCCCATGACACTGCCATTGCCATTGCTGCTCCTATACTGCAGCTCCCTCTCAACCCGTTGCATCATGCTACTTATAGCATTGGCACTGCTAACTGCTGCATTGCAACTTTTGATACTTATTCATTATTGAAATGGATTCTTTACCATCCCCATCTTCTCCTTGAAATGAACAAACTTTGTTCTTCCTAGAGCCTTGGTGGGGATGCCTGCCACCTGTTCTCTTGTAGGAGTGTACCTCAACTTTACTACCCCTCGTTGGACAGCCTCTGACAAATTAACACCTGATATCAATGTGCTTCGACTGATCATGAAATACTGGATTCTCAGAGAGCTTGATGCAACTCTGATTATCACACATGATCCTAGTCGCTTCCATCCTTCTTCTGAATAGATTCACAAGCAATTTCCTAAGCCATATGGCTTTGCACAAAGCTGTGCTAGTTGCCATATATTCTGCTTCGATTGAGCTCAAAGCCACGGATTTTTGTTTCGTATTGCACCAAGAGGTCATTCCTAATCCAATGTTGAAACAGTATCCAGCTGTACTTTTTTGATCTACTGAACTTCCAGCCCAATCTGCCTTAGTGAACCCACTCAGCCTGATGTCATTGCCTTTGGTGTACAATAGTCCATGCTCGATTGTTCCTTGTATATACCTGAGAACATGTTTGGTTGCTGCCCAGTGCACACTCTTAGGTTCTACCATGAATTGACTGAGGGTGTTGACAGCATAACAAATGTCTTGCCAGATATGGCGAGTGTGAGTCCAACTCCGTTCGCAGATCTGATAATCTAAGGCTCTTAAAACCCAAATTTATCAATTTAGCATAAAAAAATTAAATTTTTAAAGTTTAAATGGAGTTGTTTAGCTCAAAACATTTCATGCATCGTTGATAAAAATATTATGATAAGCCCAGGATCAAATCAAGTTGGGCTCTTCAGAAAATACAAATTAGGAGTTGGTTGATCCAACCGAAAACTTCTCCTGATGCCCGAGGATCTAAAAATCAAGACTTTCCTGCAAAACTCAATTCAGCGATCAAAATAGAGCGAGAAAACAATAATAAAATTCAGATAAATAGAGATACCTGCTATTATATTCAGAACTTAAATTATCATTTAAACTCCAGCGATTGAGTAAGATACCTGTATTCAAACCACTCTTCAGAAGCTATCATCAATGGGTAAAAAGCAGTTTATGCATGAAAACGACACATCTTACAGTATTTCCATGAAAAGTGACACCGACGAAAAATTAACCCCAAAGTCTTCCTTTATTATCAAAAAAAAAGATTACATGAGAGCTTTTAGCTTAGCCCACGACTCAAAGATCGAATAGATCAACTAACAAATGACCTCCTATTTAAAGAAAAATCTTCCAACAGTTAGTTCGAGTGATCCTCGTCAAAGCAATCTTGATCATTGATGAGGATTAAAATTTCTTTTAATCTCATCCGTCAAAAGTTTAAATTCTTGAGGAAATTCGAATTTTTCAATTAAATGCATTTTAATTAACCCAAAAATAAAAAATTTGAGTTAATTTCCTCAAAATTTTGACTTTGACTTAAACCCTAGGGACCAAAGGCTTAAAATTTTGCAAAATAATTAATTTACCTTAGTGTTAGGTCCTTTTAGAATTTGAATTTTAAAGGACTGACGAATTTTGCCTTTGGAAAATATAAATTTACCTAGGACCTAGAATTAATTAAATTTCTGGCTTATGATTTTAATTAATTTTTGGCTAGAAAATTTAATTAATTAACCTATGAGGGATAAATTATTTTTCCAGCCCTCAAGACACTTTACATCATAATTTTCATATCTTTTACATCATAAGGGGGAGAACCCATTTGAAACAGACCCTCACTGACTACCCATTTCTGCGACACAAGTATAATCCAACAGACCAAGCAATTTGTAATAAAATAACCTAACCAAATAGTTAGGATTATTCCTAAATCACTTTTACATGCACTTGATTTGTAACACTAGGACTCGCCTAAGATTCCATTGACAAGATACATTCCAATTCTGGGGTAAGACTGAAGGAAAACTCTGCCGACCATCTGAGAATGAATTGGTGAGACAAAAAACCTCCCAGAATGTATATCGTCACCTGAAAAGTAGGTTTACCTAGGCAATTACATACATGACATGGATTTGTTGAGATTATTTACATCATATACATGCAGAATGGGTTTACATTATAACATGATTATTAGATTGATGATGATAGCTGGACGACACAGTCACATCGATCAGGCGCTATCCCTTTTGCGAAAAAGGGGGCGTACTGCTATGGGTCGTTGCCATGTAGTGGTCAACACGACCCATGGAGATACTGCTATCACTTCTCAAGGCTCAATGAACTATTCGGCATAGTGGTAGAGTGGTTAGCAAAGCAGAAGGAAGCAACATCGCAGAGAGCAGCAGTAGAGGGTAGCAGACCTGCACGTGACAAAGGCAAGAGGAAGGTTGTTGACAGCGCAGAGGCAGAGCAAAGCTGCAAGTTCAAAGCAGATCCACTTGTATTGAAAGCAACTTTGGAGATTGAGGCTAAGAGGCGATAATGCGATAGGAGAATCGCACAAAGGCAAAGAGAGAAGCAGAGGATGGAGGAAACAGAAAAGGAGTTGCAGGAGTTGAAGCAACAACTCAAGGGAGAATAGGAGCCATGCAGAAGAGATAAGGAAGCACAACAAAAACAGGTAAAACAAGAGGCGTAGCATGCACATATTGATGAAACTTCGCCCATATAGGTTATAGACTCATCCGAGCAACTGGCACAAATCAAACAGGGTGAGCATTCGCAAGAGTAGGACTTGGGTCAAGAGATTGAACAGATGCTAGAGAAGATGGATACGGATATGGTTGAGCCAAAGTCAGATCAGGATATTGACCTCATGCCTCAGAACCAAGAGGTCACCCCACCGGCTTCACCAGATCTGGAAGTCCCAAGCGATCAAGGAGACACAGAAATCCTTGAAGACAATCCGGAAATGGATATGCATAACATATCTTTCGACGAGTCACAACACAGAGTTGTGCAGTTACGCAGAGTGCGTGCTCCGGATGTCCATGTATCTCCTGCACAGTTTGAAGAACGAGTGATCGTGTCTGATGTGCGCAAGCATCTAACTGCATTGGCCGATGCTATCAAAGCATATGCTAAAGCCACCAACTCGAGTGTTAGATTCTTGATAGCTGAGAACAAGCACATGGCTAAGGAGTTACAAGCGGCCAAGAAGGGAGAAGAACAGGTTACAGCATCCGCTAGAGTAGAGTTGAGGAAAGTGATATTGGATGAAGTATTGTCTCTCGAGATATTCATGCAAAAGTTTTACTCCAGGTTCATCACCGTGCATAAGCCAGTTGTCAGATCTGCACTGTTGTCGATCACATGCAAACATGGACAATGAGGTACAAAGGGACCCCATTGCACTTGCCAAAGATGATGAAGCCAAAGGCAGTAGAGTTAGAGACATGCATCCGAAGTCAGATCTAGAACTACGAGGAACTCCTGCAGCTCATCACCAATTTGCAGGCTTCATATGCACAGGTGTTCAGGAGCATGGATGTCATTGTGCCCACACATGTGATCCCATCCATTGGCACACTCACTGAGACGAAGTCAAAGACCTAAGTCCGACTAGAGCTGAACATGTACTTTGATGAGTTGATGCGCATAGCCACCAACGCAGACTTGGAGATCAGCGTAGACACTATGCATCAATATGTTGTTGGTCCGGCTGCACTCAAGACTATGATGCGCATGTTATTAGACGAGTTGGACAGAGGTGCCAAATCAGTGTACCCGAATGCAACGAAGGCAAGGGTTCGCTTTCAAAAGGATGTTACCATAGAGCATGCAGACACCATAATAGACTACCAAGCTTGGCATCAATTCGCCATCATCGATCATTGTGAGGATGTCAAAGAGTTAGTCTTCCCACAACTATTGGAGCCTTATGTTGGAATTTCTAAGTCTAACTGTTAGAAATCCTTCCTGTACTTTCTGATTTATTTCTTCCTACTTGTTCTGTTAATTAACAATTTATTTACCATGTAAATTCTGAAAATAAATACAAGTACAGTCTCAACGCATACAGATCATCAACTGAAGGAAAACAAGCACACAAGTGACACCATTATTTTTGGACTAATGTCCCCAGAAAAACCCAATGCGGGAAAACTGGTGTAGCTATCTGAGGGTTTTAATATTAAGCAGTTTCAGAATACAATCTAGGTGCTAGAAATGGCTCACCCAATAGAGAATGCCCTCAGTAGTAGTACCTCTAATTTAGAGACAGATATCAGCCCCAGTTTGCCCCACAAAATCTCCCAGCGTCAACCTCTAGGGTCTATGTCAGCCTCTCTAGCCCAGAGTCAGCCTCTTTGGGCTCTACGTCAGCCTCTGTAGCCTCTATGTCTCCCATGCTGGCCCTTCTTAGGCTCTGCGCAACTCTTGGCTGCCTCTGCGTGGCCTCTAGTTGCTTCTGCGTGGTCTCTAGTTGGCTCTGCATCAACCCTCGGCTTCTGCGCTAATGCTCCCGATACTATCTCTGCCTCTACTACTGCATTCACTGCCCCTCAGCTGCAACTCTGATCACTCCTTCGATTTTCTCAGCAAGCCCTACCCCAGAAATCGAATTCTTGATCAACTCGGCGTGTTCTCCAAGTGACCCTCAAGCCTCCTCTTATACTTTTCTCGTTGACAATTCAATAATCGAGATTAAGTCCCTAATCAACAGCTAGGATTAGATATGGCTTGATCCATGACTTTTGGACTATTCTAACTCATTTTTATATTAATTCACATTAATATTTTGTTTTCCCTAAGTTTAGACTTAGGAACTCCATTAAAAATATTAATTATTTTAATATCTCACAAATTGGTTAGAATCTACCCAAACCTTTTTTGGGTCTTGGATATCTCATGCTCTTTAGCCTCTCCACCAATTTTCGTGGCTAGAGCACATCTGATGCTACCCCAAATCAACACTCCCTCTTAGCAAGGACTGTGCTCTAGTAATACTCCTCACTGAGCATCATCTTAATCATCCGACATCAGTCCCTGTGCTAATGCTAGGCCTATTGCCCAACATCCTTTACACTGCTACATCATGTACTGCTACCCATGTCCCTGCCACTGCCACTGCTGCGTCTGTACGACAGCTCCCTCTGCATCCGTGCTGCTGCCCATGGCCCTGCCACTGCCACTATTGCATCTCCACTGCAACCCCTCTCATCATGCTGCATCGTGCTGCCCATAGCACTACCACTGCTAATCGCTGCACTGCAACTTTGTTACTGAGAAGTAAGTAAATGATCTCCCAACTCTGACATCTCCGTTAGGATAGAAACACTCATGATGCTGAAGCTTCCTCTGTCACTGACAAGTGCTCCCTCTTTGACCTCTGCACTGCTGCAACAAATCTGTGCATCTCTTACTACTGCCTCACGCTATCATGGGACTCTTGCACTGTAGCTCCCTCTGTCGCTCCATCCGTATCTGTCTCTACCGACATCTGCTAGCCCTGCTACTCCTCTTCGGGACTCTCGTAACAAGGTATAATCCAAGAGGTTGGGTACCTCAAGGATCCTGCCCCTCATCACCTGTATTCTGTCTGACTACAACTCGATGTCTCCCCACTTCCTCTCAAGTGTCGCATGAGCATTCATGGCACAGTCATCATTTGTCTCCACTTCTTTCTCTGCCCTTGCTGGCGCAACCTTGGTCTTAGAAGCCTTTGCCTTGCTCTTCTTCCTCGGACACCGGCTCGCATGGTGACCCAGTTCCCCTTAATGGAAGCATTTGACCTTAGAGAGGTCCTTCTTCTTTTGTTTCTCCTGCTTTCCCTCAGATGCTAGGGCAACATCCTCCTTGATTCTGACCCCCTTGTCGCTGCTTCCTGCCTTGGTTAGTCTTTTGTTCTCTTCTTGATGAAGAGCCGCCCACAGTTCCTCCCAATCTGGAAGGATCGACCTGCCTAGTATGATCTGAACAAATACCTCCCAATCCTCTGGGACTGCGTTCAATGCGGTCCTCACCAACATCTCCTCATCCGACATGGCCCCTATGGAAGTCAGCTGATCCCGGATCTCCTTCAATCGACTGAGGAAGGTGTCTATCTATTCACCCTTCTGCATCTGGTATGATCGCAACTGATTTTCTAATAGCATCTTCCTCTGCACGAAATTATGCTGATACAATTTCGTCAAGGCCTCCCACATCGCATTTTTTGTGTCCTTTTCGGCAATATGTGGTACTACATGGTCCTTGACCCTGTCAAGGATGATGCTCTTGACCCTCACCATTGCCTCCTTGTACTTTCCATTCTTAGTCGGGTTAACTAGGATCGCTATTGTGTTCAAGGCGAAGTGCTTGAGACGATTCCTATTTAGAACGGACAAGATTCTGGCCTTCCAAACTTCGAAGTTTGAGGCTCCATCCAGTCTGTCTTGATCTCTTACCACATTCACTGCCATTTCACTGCTCCTCTTTCGACTCTTCTGAGTCTCTCTACTTCCCTCCTGGAAGTTCTCGGTGTGACGCCCTCTGAGCTTCGATTTCCCTCTTGGAAACCCCTCTGCTAATGTCAAGATGCCCCCACTCTGAACGTTAGTGCAGCTGCACCACTGATCTGGATTTCTTGTTTGGAAATCCTCGGCAGCAACTCCCTCCTCCTTGGTCTTGCCCTGTTAGGTATTGTTCTGACTACAGTACCCCACCAACTTCACTCTGCAACTTACTCACAACCTCTTATGCCCCAGCAAACTGAAAGTTAGAGCCTCTAGGCTCTGCGCAATCCCGACAGAAGCAAAATCCACACCTCCTGGCCACGGGCATCAATCCTTCATGACTGAGAAAGGTGACTGGGTACTTCGTAGGTCAGGTCTGCTCTTCTCTGCCATTGTGTTGACCCTCTTCCCGGCTTGAACTGATGACACAGGCACTGCGTCACCCCTTCCTTACTGCTTTTCCGCTAGGAACAACGTCTATCACTCGAGACAGTTTCTTCTGCTGCTTTTGCTCTGCTCGGCTGATGCCCTCAGTTATCCTGTGATCTACAACTTGGCTCTAATACCATGTTGGAATTTATAAGTCTCACTGTTAGAAATCCTACCTGTACTTTTTGATTTATTTCTTCCTACTTGTTCTGTTAATTAACAAGTTAATTACCATGTAAATATTGAAAATAATTACAAATACAATCTCAACGCATACAGATCATGAACTGAAGGAAAAACAAGCACATAAGTGAGACCGTTATTTTTGGACTAATGTCCCCGGAAAAACCAGATGCAAGAAAACCAGTGCAGCTATTTGATGGTTTTATTATTAAGCAATTTCAGAATACAATTTGGGTGCCAAAAATTGCTCACCCAACAGAGAATGCCCTCGGCATTAGTACCTCTCAGTTAGAGACAGATATCAACCCCAATCAGCCCCACGAAATCTCCCAGCGTCAACCTCTAGGGTCTGCGTCAGCCTCTCTGGCCCAGTGTCAACCTCTCTTGGCTCTACGTTAGCCTCTGGAGCCTCTGCGTCTCCACTCTGGCCCTTCTTTGGCTTTGCGCAGCTCCTAGTTGCCTTTGCGTGGCCTCTGGCTGCTTCTGCGTGGCCTCTAGATGGCTCTGCGTCAACCCTCTCCCAGCTTTTGCGCTGATGCTCCTGGTATTATCTCTGCCTCCTTGCTACTGCATTGACTACCCCTCGGCTACAACTCTGATCACTCCTTCAATTTCCTCAGCAAGCCATGCCCCAGAAAATCAAATTGTTGATCAACGCAATGTGTTCTCTAAGTGACCCTCAAGCCTCCTCTTATACTTTTCTCATTGACAATTCAATGACCGAGATTAAGTCCCTAATCAACGGCTAAGATTAGATCTGGCTTGATCCATGACTTTTGGACCATTCTAACACAATTTTATATTAATTCACATCAATATTTTATTTTCCTTAAGTTTAGACTTAGGAACTCCATTAAAAATATTAATTATTTTAATATCTCCCAAACCGGTTAGAATCTACCCAAACCATTTCTGGGTCTTGGAGATCTCATGTAATTTAGCCTCTCCACCAATTTTTGTGGCTAGAGAGCATTCGATGCTACCCCAAATCAACATCTTAGTGATGTCTTGCATGGCTTACTCAAGCCTATTTTTGTCTCACATGGGTACATGTGCAAATTGTAATGTAAACATGTTGTAACAATGAAAGACCAAGTGTCGATAGTAGAATGTAGCAGTCATGTAGTAGTTGAAGAGTCATGAGGGTAGGTGAAGAGTCACAAAGGGGAATGTCAAGGGTCACCCCACCCTTTGCTATCTATATAACCTCGTAACTCATTGTACAGGCTTTTGGGAGCCAAGCTTCCTATAGGTGTAACTTAGAGAAAGCTTGGAGTGTATTGTAACGAGTCTTGGCTTCTCCATAGTGCAAAGCTAATACATCTCTTTGGAGAAGCAGGCGACAATGACTGTAATGTTCCGCTATCGAGACTAGTGGTTGGTCATAGTTGTATGTACAATTGGATCTTTCACTCTTTTAATATAACAGAGCCAACACGTTTCACGCATATGTTGTTATTGTAGTTCGGCTATCTTAGTTACTCTAATGATATATGTAGTTGTTATTTACACATGTATGTATGGACTATTATGTTTATGTTTGTATGAATCTTATCGAAATGTGTTGTTGGTATAACCATCACTTTGGATCGTCAGCTATCCTGCTTTTCAGCTTGTGATGTCTTTTTTCCCTTGTGTTCCCTTTCAAGCTGCGTGTTATCACAGGTTTCTAAGGGGCGCCCTCATCCCCCTATTCCGTGTGTTAGAGCCTTTCATGCACTTTCCTTGACTTGCTGTAAATGTCGCACCCTTGATACCAACAAGGACATCTTACTTACCTCTGCGTGCAACCGTGGTCAAGGCAATACCATATTACCCTACTGCTAGGACTCCTACACCAAACAGTCTGAGGTCTAGTTGAGACTTCTTACTGGGGAGATCCCTTGACATATTGGCGAGTCCAACACCGTCAACATAACTATACTAGCTCTGATGGTTGAGGCGTTGTCCCTGTTGTCGCGCGGATTGGCACGGCAACGCTTGGACCGGGGGCTGTCACTCTGATCTCCGATCCCTCCGTTTAAGCCGGTCTCCTGCGGCTAAGGGGGGTAGACACTGAGAGATGATGAAGACCAACTGTCGACCAGTTGGTTGGGAGACACGAGACACGATTAGGATAAGCACTAAAATGATTTGACTAATTAGCAGACCAGTGCCTTGAGAGATCATTATTAAGATGATTACTTGTTAAATGATATAGAAACGTGAAACGTGAACAACAATCATTTTTCATCAGCTAGATATCATATTCGTATCTCGATTTGAAACCTCAGATCTCAGCGTAAAAGCTATAACATGAAAACAACTGAATCTGGCAACAAAAAATAATTTTTTATTTTTTATATTTTTCATGATGAAGACAAATGCTTTAAATGAAAGGAGAAAATTTGTTTTAACTTTTTCAAAATAGAAACTAAGCTAAGGGCTCCAGAAACTCCCTCTTGAGTAAATCTTTTTTTGGTGTCTAATGAGCTTGCTGGCTTGAACAGCATGTGGGATCCTTGGTATCCTTGGAGGTGACTATTCCCGTCGAAGAAGTCCTCGCCCTCCAACAGAGCTGGCAACCTTCCCTTGAAAACACAGAAACCACTTGCAAACGAATTGTTAGTGCAAAAAGAGACTTGGCATATAGAGACCAAGTTGAGCTTGTCATTCAACCGAGAATGGACAAGCTACAACAAGTGTACAAAATATACGAAGCCCAGAAGAGATTTGAGATAGCTGCAAATCTCTCCTCCCTAGACATAGTGCCTTCAGGCAAAATGAAAAACAACTAGATAGCAAATGAAAATCACATGAATATTAAACGACACAGGTATACCTCAGGCATGCACCACAAGAGAAGCTGGTAACCCCAAAGACTTTTATTTATTAATGTGAATGCTGAGTACAAAATCCGGCAGAGTCTCCGCCTGCCCAATAGCTCGTTCTATGATGTACAATAAGAGCCCAAGGCTCATATAAATAGGAAAACGGGAGACAATCCCAAGGCAAATTCCCAATGACAAATGGCGATAAGGTGAAGATCCCAATGAAGAAATGACATGACAAGTGGCTTGATGACAATCCCAATGTGAAGATAGCTGCTCTTGATTTCCACGTGGCTGCCTTTGAACTGCTGCTTGACTGAAGATAACTGCTTGAAATATGCTGAGCTAACTGATGTAAACTGTTGTTCATTTGTTGAGTTAACTGGCTGAGTCTGAACATGTTAAACTGCTGGAATAACTGCCTGTAACTTGCTGTTTACTGTGTTTTAATTGGCTGCCAATATTAACTTGCTGATATACCTGAGTTGACTGCTGTTTAAACTGAGCTATAGCTGCCATATGTAAATGCTGTGACTGACTTGCCACGTAGATGGCTGAGTATGCACACATTAAATATACTGACTTGCGTACGGTGGGCCAGCGTTGACTGCGTACGGACTACAAAATATTTGATTGCTGAACATGCGATATTACCGTACGGACGTTGCTTGGTACATTGCTGGAACATGCATATTAAACTTTGTTGAGTTAACTCACGTTGAAACCTGAGTGGGCTGCCAACGTATATGCTGTTTGACCTGTTGACTGGGTGTGCTGCCGTACGGACGTACGGAAATCGTACGGACTTCATTCATTTGCTGTTAATTTGTTTCAAAACTTGGCCCACTTATATTTTGCTGACCTGTATTAATATTCAACGTAAACCTGTTGCTGATTGGCTAAGAATGGCCCACGTTAATGCTGGAGTATGATATACGGATCTTGCTGTACGGATGGCTGCCGTACGGACGTACGGAAATTGTACGGACTATTCATTCGCTGAGCTATGGTGAGGTGGGGGTCCCACTTAATAATTTATTTAACCTTAATTTAATTCAAATCAAAGTTGTAAAAAAAAATTCATTTGCCTTATGAATTTTAATGTTGACTGCCCTTTGACTTTGACTTTGACCTTTGACCTTTGACTTTCTTTGACTTGAGTTGACTTTATGAAACTTTGACTTGATGTGGGCCCCACATTGATTGCCACATCATCCTTGATCATCTGCTTAATCTCCATGTCAAAATTTGACTTATTTTGACTTTGGAAAATTTTTTAAATTTTTCCAATTATTCATTTT
>APFE031612223.1:84451-121991 GCA_000404065.3 Pinus taeda
GGCTTGATGACAATCCCAATGTGAAGATAACTGCTCTTGATTTCCACATGGCTGCCTTTGAACTGCTGCTTGACTGAAAATAACTGCTTGAAATATGCTGAGATAACTGATGTAAACTGCTGTTCATAAACTTTGTTAAATGCTGAGTCTGAACATGTGTTTAACTGGCTCTTAAACTGCCTGTAGCTCTCTTAATCATGCTGGGACTGCTGATTTACTTGTGTTAACTGCTGTTTATTTTATATGAGGCTGCCATGTGGACTGTATTGCTGTTGATTGCCAACGTAACCAGCTGCCCACGTGAATACCTGTTCTGGCCTGCGTACGGACTGCCTTTTGCTGCCCACGTGTTGCTGACTTAAATGCATATTTTATGGTTGACTGCTGCATGAATGGTGAGTAGGCTGCCCACGTTATTGTTTACCTTTGACCATGCGTATATGAATTGCCAGCATGGACTGCGTCAGTTTAAGCTGGGCTGCCGTACGGACTTTGTACGGACAGCGTACGGACCTCAATTTATTTGTGCTGAGCTATGGTGAGGTGGGGGTCCCACTTTGACTTTAGCTTAAAATAATTCTTCAACATTAAATTTAAATCAAAGTTACACTTTTGAAAATTCCATGAACTCAAACTTTGACTTTGACTTTGACCTTTAACTTTGACCTTTGTTGACTTTGAGTTGACTTGATTTGAAACTTCATGTGGTGGGCCCCACATTTCTTTGCCACGTCACCTTTGATCATCTGCTTAATCTCCATGTCAAAATTTGACTTATTTTGACTTTGGAAATTTTTTTAAATTTTCCCAATTATTCATTTTTTTTGAATTTTTCTTCATTTTTGCCACTGTCACTGGAAAAATTGCCTTTTGAGGGACTATGAATCATTTTTTGACCCCCAAAGTAGGCTCTAGGAGAATGCTGGGCCTCTGAGGATGAATTTTGACTGGTCATACGCCCCAGGCATCTCCTAATGCCACTTATCTATGCCTTTATACAAAAAATAATTAAAAAATCCCGTTTTGCGGGAAATTTTTAACTATTAAAAAATCCTACCTAGACCTAGCCAAATTCCACGAAACTTTACGTGTGATCTAGCATGGTAATATACATCGACCCTAGACACTAAGATGTGTCAGGGGCTCAATCTTCAAACCGTCACCTCAGCTTTGGGGTGTGCACGAGTGAAAAAATCCAGAGAATTATCCCCCTCTAAAAAAGAAAGGAAATGAAAGGGATAATTCACCGGATAAAAAAAACACTCCAAGGTGTACTCGTTTGCTGATCGAGTCCCACATCCTAGGCCTGTTACAAATTCAAGAAATATCATACTAGCATCACTTATTACAATTCCCCGTAGGGTGTGGAATCTGGGTACAGAGAAGAAATATGATGAGAAGATAGAAGGAGAGTTAAAAAACTCTGTTGACTGATGACATCTGATGGTACAAGTGTCTTCGGGATGATCCTTGGGCATGGAGTCGTCAAATAATCGTCAGGTGCTACTCCAGCAGTCAACAGTCCCAACAATTGCAAGATGATCTTAGACTTCCTGAATCCTGGCGAGGAAGGGATCCATGCCTTCTCCCTTTTGTATCTTGATGCAACTAAGCTTTTCTAACAGGAACATCTTCTGTTGCTCAAAAGAACTCTAATATTGTGTTGAGAGAGCTAGCCACATTTCATTGACTGTACCTTTGTCTGCCAACTGTGAGACTATATGATATTAAACTCCATCCAAGATCAACCTCTTCGCCCTCGCCATCTCCTTCCTGTATTCTTTGAGTTGATCTGCATCCTGGGGAAATGCCACCACATTATCTATGTGGGCTTTCAGGCCATATTCATTTAGAAGGAAGGACATCCTAGCCTTCCAGATGATGTAGTTGGAAGCTCCAACCAACCTATCCTGATCTCTAAGCCCTGCAATGGCCATCTCTTAATCTATTGAAAACTCCCTCTTTCCTTGTGCTTGGTTGTAGGTTCTGCTATATGCACTCGCTTCTGGAGTGATAAAATTTGCACTCAGCGACTGCCAATCTATTGCTGGAAAAGTCGAACTTTTGAGACTCAAAGTTTCTTGAGACAAATTTTCCTTGTATGTGTGCTTTTCTCTTCCATCCGATGTTGATTTTGTTGGTGCAACACCCTTTGCATCCAACTAGAAATATGCTCAGTGAAAATCTAAGCTGTTTTTTCTCCCTCTAACTATTGGAATCACTATATTGGGCAGCTTCAAATTTTCTGCAAGCCTGCAACTGAAAATCGAGCTCCTGCCCTAGCGATTCGAGCTATCTATCTGGGCACTGTGCAACCTCCGAAAATTTTGGCTTGCTGCTCCTTTGAACAACGAAATTTCCTTCTTTGCTTCTGAGCTTCCCAATTGATCACTCACACTTTGATACCATGTGAAAATTTCAATCTATCACAACCACTAGAAATTATTTTCCTAACTGTTAATTTATTTACCAATTTATTCGCAATTTGCTACGACAAATACCAAATAATTCACACCGTGATTTTAAACTGGGCAACAAAAATAATGTTGGAAACTGAGAAAATGCAGCACACACACATAAAAAATGACACCGTTATTCCAAGGACAAATGTCCTTGGAAATACCCAACTTGGGAAAATCGGTGCAATAGCTCATGGTTTTATTATTATGCAACATTGAAATCTGAGTACAACCTATGGATGTCAACTGGAAATCCAATCTGCAAGTATCTGAAAGAAATAATTAAAGAGAAAATTCTCTCACCCCACTAGCAATCCCAACACTAGCTCCTTCAGAAAAACTGATCATCCAAACCCCAATGTAGGCCCTCTGCATTGCCTCTCACATGTGTGGCTCAGATGCAAGTCGTCTAGCTTGTCTCTGCTATTGGAAGTGACTCTCCAACTCTCTAGAAGACTTTCCTAGCCTTTGGATGCTTAATCAACTTCCTCCCATCTAATCAAATTGCTTTGTTTCAGCTACTTTGTAGTCCTTGCACTGCTTCTGTGTGGATCACTTCTATCACTTGTTGTTGCCTCTCCAGATCCAGGAAACTTCCTCTAGATCACTGTCCCTGCCCTCACTGACTCTACTTCCTCACTAAAGCTCGAGTTCTCTGGCAACTGACTTCTACTACTCTGGAAAATCAAATTCTCCAAGTCTTTGGTGTATTCTCCAAGTTCCCATTGACTTCTTCTTATAATTCTCTATTAGAGCACCAACAACCAAGATTAAAACTTAATTAAGGGCTAGGATCATCTTGAAGTTGATCCGTGTGAGTTTCTTGACTCTTCTCACCTTGACTTAATTAATTTTGATTAATTAACCAGTTTTCCTAATTTTAGACTTTAGGAACATTAAAAATAGGTTAATAATCTAATTAAGTCATCTTTAGGTGGAATTTCCAGAAACAGTTTCTCGGTTTTGGAGATCTCATGCATTCTAGCTTCTGCACCCAATTTTGTGGCTAGAATGCATTTGATGCTACAAAGAACAAGAAGCCTTTGATTAGGGACAGAGAAAAATGCACATGATGGGACTTAAAAACAATTCACTTTAGAGACACGCTAACAGGGCTTTCAACATTTTTAGCTGACCCCTATGCATTGGATTGAGAGCGGCAAATTTGTCTAGATAGATCATAGGGGATGACCAGGTCAACAGGGGCGAGTCGCTTGTGCTGAGTATGGCATAGCATCAGCATGGAGGACTTGTTTCGTAGAAAGGAGATTATACATTTGATCCCTCCTTTAGGATTGTATGGCAGGAGGTACTGAGTTGGTACTCGATGGGGCAGGCTCGGTGGTTGGATACATCCATGGCCATAGTTCAACAGAGGTTGTGTGTTACCGGAGGTTCTTGAGGGCTAGACTGTTGTTGGGATCCTGGTGGGATTCCTTATCACATCATAGAGATGGTGAGTGATGGTAGTAGATGCATGATGGATCTGGTGGTAGGGCGCACACACATTTTTAGATTTCCATTAGAGTACCAGACAAAACTAGTGACATGATGGATTGACAGGGGAGTATGAAAATTTCATGAAATGTCTTGGCATATTGATTGTGCTTGGGGACATGGAGTGATTAGCCTACTTTGGCAGGAGCTAGTAGGAGGAGGTGGCATCGACGAGCCACGCGATGCTCTCTCCTTGGTATATTGGCCACCATAGCTACTAAGGATAGGCACAATAGTGTCGTTCCCGTGAGCAAGTGAGTCAAGTCACTCACGTCTATTAGGACAAATGGGAAGATGTAGTTCACATCATGGAGGGATTGATAGCAGAGTGGTGGATGCATTGGCGCATGAGGGATGTCAAATGGTTTAGGGTGGTACGACAATGAGCATTCGTATCTAGTGGGGCACAGATTTGTGCCATGGAGTTTAGTGCTATGCAGAAGCATGCAGGGGTATGTGCTTGTGTGCAACAAATTATGATGATGCACAACAAGTTGTTAGAGCCTTGTCTATAGAGAGATATCCTGAGGGAGACAACCTACATACTTTTGGGTTTGGCACTCACAGGCTTAGAGAGTGGGTTGGTCATAGGGCTGACCATGAGCTTCGGTAGGAACTTTTGGATATACCCATTGGAGCCCACACATTTATCACTCTCCAACATTGTGCACTAATACAGGGGACTTGGTTATTGTCACTTGATGCTCTCACCACAAACAACAAAACCCGAGAGAAGGGTAATTCCCTTCAATAGTTTGCTCAGATTTTCTTATTGTTTGGATTGCTAGTTGGGCTTCCATAGATGTACTCAGATTTCACTGCTGCATAATAAAATAAATCCTCACTGCTACACTGGTTTTCCCAACTTGGGTTTTTTCGGGGACGTTGGTCCAAAAATCACTGTCATTTTATGTGTTTTGCTAGCATTTCTTCCAATGTTTATTCTTTCGCAGTTTTATTTGTGTAGATTGTAGTGTAGTTTATTCAATATTTGTTGTAGAAAACAATAAATTAATTGTTAAATTAAATTATCAATTAGGAGAATAATTTCCAATTGCTGCAATAGGATTTGGGATTCCAAATTTTCACAAGAAGGCCCACCTTCAAACATACATTCATGACAAGTGGTTGAAGATCCACATAGCTGGCTTAGATGGAAAAGAAAATGGCACATCGAGCGATCTGGTAGCTGCAAGGGATTGCTGGCTGCCGGCTGAGAACCATCAAGAGAGAATTTTCTCCTATATACACTATGCACAGGTGGTGGGTAACAGTCTCTTTGAGCAACTTAAATACTCTATGATGTGTTATCCACCATTTTGTTGGTGATATCATTAGGAGAAAAAAAAATTTCAAGATGTGATGATTTTGGTAGCGTCAGATGTGCTCCAAGTCTCAAATTTTGCAAGGAGGCTTAGACACATGCATTTTCCAATACCCAGAAATCGTTTTGGGAAATTTCACTTGGAAACAGTTTTATTAAAATAATTAATCATTTTTAATGGGACGCTAAGTCTAAACTTAGGAAATTAAAATAATTAATGGGTATTAATCTAAATTGTGGGTGAAACTTCTAGAAGAAGGCGGAGATCAAGTCAATATGATCCTAACCATTGATTAGGATCTAATCTGGGTCGTTGAGTGATCAACGAGAGGATTATAAGGGGAGGCTTGATGGGCACTTGGAGAACACACGAGACGTAGATATTCAGTTGCCTAAATAAGATCGATTTTCTCACTAGTCGAAGTTCAGCAAGAGAAAATCGAAGCAGAGGGAGAGTTGTAGGTGGAAAAGAGAGTGAGGGTAATCAACATCAGTCAGGAGTGCAAGGGAAGGAGACGCAGAGCAGAAGGTGTTGATTTGGGGTAGCATCAGATGTGCTTTAGCCATGAAAATTGGTGGAGGCTAAAGCACATGAGATCTCCAAGACCCAAAAATGGTTTGGACAGATTGTACCCGGTTTGGGAGATATTAAAATAATTAATATTTTTAATGGGAGTTCCTAAGTCTAAACTTAGGAAAAATAAAATATTAATGGGTATTAATATAAAACTAAGTTAGAAGGTTCCAAAATTCATGGATCAAACCAAATCTAATCTTAGCTGTTGATTAGAGATTTAATCTCGGTCGTTGATGGACCAACGAGAAAAGTATAAGAAGAGGCTTGATGGTCAGTTGGAGAACACACTGAAGGAGACCAGTTAATTCGATTTTTGGAGTGGGGATAGCTGAGAAATTCAAATTAGTAGTCTGAATAGCAACAGGAGGCAGCAAGTACGGAATAGAGAGTCGGGAATAGCACCAGAAGATCAGCGCAGAGGTTGGAGAGGCAGATGTAGAGGCAACAAACTGCGCAGTCACAGGAGGGCCGCGTGGGTGACGCAGAGAGGCAGGGGCTGATGCAGAGGGTTTGGGAACTACGCAGAGGTCAGCCAGGCTAACGTTGAGACTGAGAGAAGTGCTGGAGAGTTTTCTCTCTGATGGGTGAGCTAGTTTGGTACCCAGTTGTACTGAAGAATTGTTGAATAATAAAATCCTCCCTTGTTGCACCGGTTTTCCCACATTGGGTTTTTCCGGGGACTGTTGTCCAAAATATCTATGTCGATGCGTTAATTCTTGTGCATGTGTTTGTTTTTGTATTATGGTGTGATATCTGCAGCATAATTTATTTTAATGTTTACTAAAGGATTTTCATAAATAACTGATTGGAAAAATAAGTAGGTAAAATAAATCAGTTGTTGCAGTGATAGAATTCTCACATGGTATCAGAGGAAGTAATCAGAGACAAGAAGGGAAAATCAATTATGGGTCGAGACCATGATGCAGAGGCATCTACGTCAGGAGACTCGCACAGATTTGCAGAAAATTTCACAAGAGAAAGTGATTTCTATTTCTCTATGTTGGCTTCCAAGCTGGAAGAAGAAGTGGCTTGTGTGACTAGCTCTGCATCATCAGAGGTGTGGGATATAGACAGTGGAGCCTCTTGGCATATGATGGGAATTCGGGAATGTTTCTCAGATTATCGGGAGGAGAATATGAACTTTCAGATCACCATGGGGAACAAGGCAAAGTATACTCTAGTAGGGAGGGATACCATAGTTTTTCAAACAAAAATGGGAGAGCGGTTCCGTGCTACTAGTGTGCTGCATGTACCAAGATTTGGGATGAATTTACTTTTCGTGTCGCAACTTCAAGGCAAAGGCTATGACGTTTTCTTCATCAAGGAGAAAGTATACGTCAAACAACCGAGCTGGAAAAAGAGAGTGCAGATCGGGATCAAAAGTAACAGGTTGTACAAACTACAACTAGAATCACCAATGGCACTAATAGGCAGTCATGGAGACAAAGATTTGAACGAACTATGGCACAGAAGAATGGGACATTTGCACCATGGGGCTCTGAGAATTCTCAGGAGCACTGTAACAGGAGTTCCAGATCTTAGTACGGAACGTGATGATGTATGCAGAGGATATGCTCTAGGAAAGTATGCCAAAGCAGCATTTCCTAGAAGTAAAAACAGGGCCAAGAGTGTACTAGGATTGATACACTCAGATATCTGCGGACCCATGTCCACTAAATCTCTTAGTGGTGCTGAGTACTTCCTCACCTTCATTGATGACCACTCAAGGAAAACTTGGATTTATTTTCTGAAAACCAAGGACGAGGTTTTCTGTTGATTCAAAGAGTTCAAGGCTCTGGTGGAGAATCTGACTGAGAAGAAAATAAAATTTTTGCGCTTAGATAATGGTGGAGAGTATGTCGATAAGGACTTCACTGATTTTTGCGCTAAGGAGGGCATCAGATGAGAGTGGACAACTCCTTACAATCCAGAGCAGAATGGAGTAGCAGAAAGAAAGAACAAGGCTATTGTAGAAGCAGCTAGGGCCATGATGTATGATCAAGATATGCGAAAATTCTTGTGGGCAGAAGCATGCAACACAACAGTCTATGTTCACAATAAAAATCCTCATTGGGCATTGGGCAAGGTTACTCCAGAGAAAGTCTTCACAGGGAAGACGCCTGAAGTCAGACATTTCAAGATATTTGGGAGCTTAGCATACCGCCGCATACTCGAGAAAAAAAAGAAGAAGCTGGATCAAACTGCAAAGAAAGGATATCTATTGGGATATAGCGAGAACGCTAAGGCATACAGAATCTATCTTCCAGGGAGCAAGAATGTAGTAGTTTGACGAGATGTAAAGTTCATGGAGGACAGGGCTTTCAAAAAATCTTGAGAAATGCCTTCTGAGGAGCAGTCAAAAGAGGAACTGTTGGTCAAACCTCTTCAACCAACGGAAGAAAATAATTCTTCCTTGGGTCTGGAAGAATCACAAGATGAGGAGGAGCTAATAGAAGCACCTGTTGGCAAAGGAAGAACGAGCAGGGAACTTCGTCAGATTTTGCAAGATGCAGAGGACTTCATCGGTTCACTAAGGAATAGTAAGAGGGAGCAAAAACAACTAGATAGATATTAGGCATTAATAGCTCAGGATGGGGAGCCTACCAGTTTTTAGGAGGCAGCTCAACATCAAATTTGGCTGGATGTGATGGTAGAGAAGTACAACTCCATAATGGTGAACAATGTCGGGGAGGTAGCGCCAAGGCCTCAAGACAGATCAGTGGTAGGTTCGAGATGGATCTACAAGATCAAATACGCTGCAGACGGCAGTGTTGAGAAATATAAAGCCAGGTTTGTGGCTAAGGGGTATGCTCAGAAGGAAGGAATTGACTACGAAGAGACCTTCGCCCCAGTAGCCAGGGATACATCTATTAGAACCGTGATATCTCTTCTAGCACAAATGGGGTGGGAGATTCATCAGATGGATGTCAAAACGACATTTCTGAACAGAGCGATAGAAGAAGAGGTATACATTGAACAACGAGAGGGCTTTGAGACACATGAGAAGAAGTCTCATGTATGCAGATTGAAGAAAGCCTTGTATGGGCTGAAATAGGCACCTAGAGCATGGTATGGTCGAATTGATGGTTGCTTGTAGAAAATGGGATTTCTCAAGAGTGACGCAGATCCAAATCTCTACTATCTGGTTGTAGAGAATGAGCCTCTAATCTTAGTATTATGTGCGGATGATCTCTTCTTGACAGAATCATCCAGGCTCATAAGGGACTCCAAGAAGAATCAAGCCACAAAATTTGACATGAAGGATTTAGGGTGAATGCATTATTTCATGGTGTTGGAATTTTGGCAGCAAAAAGGGGAGATCTTCCTTTGGCAAGGGAGATATGCTACAAAAATCCTAAAGAGATTCAGGATGGAGGACTGTAAACCCATGGCTACTCCAATGATAACCAACCGAAAGAAGATTGATGCATCAGAAGACAAGGATGTTGATTCCACCTTATATAGGTAGCTCATAAGGTCCCTGATGTATATGGTCAATACTAGGCCGAACATTTGCTACGCTGTCAACACCTTCAGTCAGTTCATGGTGGCGCCGAAGAGGGCGCACTGGGCAGCAGCCAAACATGTTCTCAGGTATTTACAGGGAACATTCGATTATGGACTGTTGTACATCAGGAGTAAGGATATCAGATTGAGTGGTTTACTGATGCAGATTGAGTAGGAAGTTCAGTGGATTGGAAAAATACCTATGGGTACTGTTTCAACATTGGATCAGGAACGACCTCCTGGTGCAGTAGGAAACAGAAATCCATGGCTCTGAGCTCAACTGAGGCAGAATATATGGTTGCGAGCACAGCTTCATGTGAGGCCATATGGCTTAGAAAATTGCTTGTGAACCTATTCAGAAGAAAGATGGAGGCGACCAGGATAATGTGCAATAATCAAAGTTGCATCAAACTCTCTGAGAATCCAGTGTTTCATGATCGGTCAAAGCATATTGATATCCAGTGTCACTTTGTCAGAGACTGTTCAATGAGGAGCTGTACAGTTGAGCTACACTCCTACAGGAAAACAGGTGGCAGACATCCTCACCAAGGCCCTTGGAAGAACAAAGTTTGATTACTTCAGGGAAAATATGGGGATGATAAAGAATCCATTTCAGTAGCAGAAATGGGGGTGATGTTGTTGTGCAATAGCATGATGCAACATGATGAGAGGGGATGTAGTGCAGATCCAATTCTAGGAAGATGGACCAGTAGCAGCACGAATGTAAAGGGAGTTGTCGTATTGATGCAGTAGTGGCAGTGGCAGGGCCATGGGCAGCGGTACAGGATGCAGTAGTGTAGAGGATGTTGGGCGGGAAGGCCTAACATCAACATAGAGACTGGTGTCGGATAATCAGGGTGATGCTCAGTGAGGAGTATTACTAGAGCATAATCCTCGCTAAGAGGGAGTGTTGATTTGGGTTAGCATTGGATGTGCTCTAGCCATGAAATTTGGTGGAGAGGCTAAAGCACATGTGATTTCCAAGACCCAGAGATGGTTTGGACAGATTGTACCCGGTTTGGGAGATATTAAAATAATTAATATTTTTAATGGAGTTCCTAACTCTAAATTTAGGAAAAATAAAATATTAATGGGTATTAATATAGAACTGGGTTAGAAGGTTCCAAAATTTATGGATCAATCTAATCTTAGCTGTTTATTAGAGATTTAATTTTGGTCGTTGATGGACCAATGAGAAAAGTATAAGAAGAGGCTTGAGGGTTTGTTGGAGAACACATTGAAGGAGACTAGTCAGTTAGATTTCTGGAGCGGGGTTAGCTGAAAAATTCAAACTAGTGGTCTGGAGAGCAGCAGGAGGTAGCGAGTACAGAACGTAGAGTTGAGAACAACAGCAGAAGATCAACGCAGAGGTTGGAGAGGCAGACGCAGAGGTAGCAGATTGCGCAGTCATAGGAGGGCCTCCGTGGGTGACGCAGAGAGTCCCACTGCTGACACAGAGAGGAAGGGGCTGACACAAAGGGTTTGGGAGCTACGTAGAGGTCAGCCAGGCTGACACTGAGACTGGGAGAAGTGCTGGAGAATTTTCTCTTTATTCGGTAAGCCAGTTTGGCACCCAGTTGTACTGAAGAATTGTTGAATAACAAAATCCTCCCTTACTGCACTGGTTTTCCCACATTGGGTTTTTCCAGGGACTGTTGTCCAAAATATCTGTGTCGATGTGTTAATTCTTGTGCATGTGTTTGTTTTTGTATTATGGTGTGATATGTGTAGCAAGATTTATTTTAATGTTTACAGAAGGATTTTCATAAATAACTTATTGGGAAAATAAGTAGGTAAAATAAATCAGTTGTTGTAGTGATATAATTCTCACAGAAGGGAGGACAATGTAGATGCACTGATGTAGAGAGAGACAACGCAGGGGAAACTTGACATTTGGACTACGTGGGACAGTGTTGACACTAGGACAGCCTGTGAAAGTTGATGTTGGGACACAGTGAGATGCAGAGGGAAGAGGAGCACTTCTCCTGTATCAGAAACTTGTTAGGAAATGTCTATAAATTTTCTCACAAAGCATCCTATTCTATTTTGCTGGTTGTAAATTGTACATGAGATTTTTGTTGAAGAATAATAAAGGAACCCTCATTTGCTACACCGGTTTTCCCACATTGGGTTTTTCCGGAGACGATTGTGCAAAAACAGCCGTGTCATTGTGATTGTATTTGTGCCAATGTTTTTCTTTGCATTTACTTTCCGCAGTGTTTTAATTGTGAAGGTTGCAATAGAATTTATTTCGATATTTGTCGTAAGAACACTTTGAATAACTTATTTATGAGTTAATAAGTAGTGTTGATTTGGGGTAGCATCAGATGTGCTCTAGCCGCGAAATTTGGTGGAGAGGTTGGGGCACATGAGATCTCCAATACCTGGAAAGGGTTTGAGCAGATTCTAAACAAATCAGGAGATATTAAACTAATTAATATTTTTAATGGAGTTCCTAAGTCTAAACTTAGGAAAAATAAAATATTAATGTGTATTAATATGAATCTGTGTTAGAATGGTCCAAAAGACATGGATCAAGCCAGATCTAATCTTAGTCATTGATTAGGGACTTAATCTCGGCCGTTGATATGTCAACAGGAAAAGTATAAGAGTAGGCTTAAGGGTCACTTGGAGAATACACCAAAGTGATCAGTCATTCTATTCTCTAGAGCGGGGTTTGCTAAGAGAGATATAATCAGTGATTGGAGAGCAGTTGAGGGGCATTGAGTACAGAGAGATAAAGAGGTAGAGATAGTGCTAGGATAGCAGCAGAGAAGCTAGAGAGTAAGACGTAGGAGCAGCTAGTCCTCATGCAGGGCCACGTAGAGGCAGCTAAGTGCTGCGCAAAGCACTAGAGGGGCCAGCGTAATGACGCAGAGGCTCCCAGAGCTGACGTAGGGACTCCTGGGGCTAATGCAAGCCAAGATAGGCTGACGCAGGGCCTCCTGGGGTTGACGCAGGCCAAGATAGGCTGATGTAGGGCCAGCGCTGGGCTTGGAGAGGCTGACGCAGTCCAGATTGGACAGACACTGGGGTTTATGGGGCATATTGGTGCTGAGTAGCTGCCGGAAGGATTATCTGGGGTTTCAGCCAATAGATTTGTCAAAAACTGAGAGGTATTACTGCAAAGGAAATTCTCTGTTGGGTAGGCCAGTTTCGACACCCAGATTGTACTCTGATATTGCTTAATAAGAAAACCCTCAGATAGCTGCACTGATTTTCCCACATTGGGTTTTTCCAGGGACATTAGTACAAAAATAATGGTGTCATATGGTGTGTGTTGACAACTATGTGTCAACAACCCATAGCAGTACACCTCCCTTTGTTTCGCAAAAGGGATAACACGTGATCGATGTGTTCGTGCCGTCCAACTATCATCATCAGCTTGATCATCATCTTATAATGTAAACCCAGTTTGCATGTGTATAATGTAAATAATCTTAGCAGATCCGTGTTGTGTATGTAATTACCTAGGTAAACCTACTTTTCTGGTGACGATCTACATTCCGGAAGGTTTTTTGTCTCACTGATCCATTCTTGGATGGTCGACAGAGTTTTCCTTCAGCCTTACCCCAATGCCGGAAAGATTTTGTCACTGAGATCTTAGGGGAGTCCTAGTGTTCTAGATCGAGTCTATGTAAAAGTGATTTGGGAATAATCCTAACTATTTGGTTAGGTTATTTTATTACAAATTACTAGATCTGCTAGATTATATTTTGTGTCGCAGAACAGGGTAGTCTATGAGGGTCTTTTGCAAATGGGTTTTTCCCCTTGAGATGTAAAAAGTATAAAAATTATAATGTAAAGTGTCTTAAGGGTTAAAAAAATAATTTATCCCTTCATAGGTTAATTAATTAAATTTTCTGGCCAAAATTAATCAAAATCCTAAGCCAGAAATTTGATTAATTCTAGGTCCTAGATAAATTAAAATTCTCCAAAGGAAAAATTCGTTGGTCCTTAAAAAGTTAAAGTTTAAGAGGCCTAGGGACTAAGGTGAATTAATTATTTTGCTAAATTTTAAGCCTTTGGTCCTTAGGGTTAAGTCAAAGTCAAATTTTTGAGGAAATTAATTCAAAAATTTAATTTTTGAATTAATTAAAATGCATTTAATTGAAAATTTTGAATTTCCTCAATATTTTAAGATTTCGAAGAATGAGATTAAAAAAAAAATTAATCCTTATCAACAGTCAAGATGGCTTTGACAAGGATCACTCAAACTAGCCATTAGAGGATTTATCTTTAAATAGGAGGTCATTTGTCAGTCAGTGGATCCGATCTTTTGATCGTGTGCTAAGCGAAAATCTCACTTGTAATCCTTTTTATGAGCAATAAAGAAAGACTTTAGGGTTAATTTCTGTTGGTGTGACTCTTCATGGAAATATTATAAAATGTGTCATTTTCATGCATAGATTTCTTTTTAGCATTGATGATAGCTTTTTGAAGAGTGATTTGAGTACAGGTATCTTGCTCAGCCACTAGGGTTTGAATGATAATTTAAGTTTTGAATATAATAACATGTATCTCTATTAAATTTGAATTTTATTATTGTTTTCTCGCTTTATGTTGATGGCTGAATTGAGTTTTGCAGAAAAGTCTTGATTTTTAGATCATCGGGCGTTCGAGGAAGTTCTCAGCTGAACTAGCCAACTCTCGATCCGTGTTTTCTGAAGAGCTCAGCTTAAATTTGATACCTGACTTATCATAAGATACTTTTTATGGGTGATGTATGAAGGGTTTTGAGCTTAGTACCTCCTTTAAAATTTGAAAAATTTAAATTTTTCTGTGCTAAATTGATAGATTTGGCTATTGAGAGCCTCAGATCATCAGATCTGGGAGCGAAGTTGGACTCACACTCCCTAAATCTGATAGATCTGCCATTTATGTACATAGATCTGTAATTATTTTCAGTTTTCTAACTTGGGTTTTTGGGGTTTTAGTTTTTTGGGTCATTGTATATATTGTTTGGGTGTCTCTTGTTGTTCTGCAGTTGTAGATCTGAAGCCGAAAGCTGTGCAGAGTCTAGATCTAGGCCCTGCAGGGTAAGTTCTAGATCTCTGAGGTCCATCAACATCATTTTGACAACGATCATATCCAAATTTCACTATCCAAGGATTTAAATTTATTTGTTTTCAAATCTGGAAATTTTTATAAGGGTTTCAAAGAAATCTGAAGCAGTGCAGTTTAAAAATTTACTTAAGATTTATGGAAATTTTTTTAGAGGTTCTAGTGGAAGTTTTGGGCCACCATTTTGCAAATTGATTGGCTGCCTGATTTTGGGGTTTACTGTGCATTTCCATTTTTTTTTGTTTAAAAAAAAAAAACTTCTTCTGCTGTGCACAACCTTCATCCGCTGCCCACACAGCTCCTTCCTCCATCACCAAAGTCGCAACCTCTTATCGCTCCATCACATCTCGAGCTCCTTGTTGCGTATCCATTTCTTGTTTCAATGCCATCCGAGCTTCCCTTTCCATTCACGTTGTTACAACTCCTCCGTCGATCTCTGTCCATTAGCAGTCTCCAATCCCATCAATCCATATGATGTCTGCTCTTCTAACCCCGCGGATCTTCTCACGCTGCCCTTGCAACTCCTTTCATCACACTTCATATCGCTTATCCCCTCATCGCTGCTAACCCTCAACATGCTGCCTCCTCTACGTTACCCTGCCTACAGTCCATCCTTCTCAGCTTTTCGCAACTCCATTCCTCTGCTCGCTTTCTCTTCCACGTTGTTTGCCTATTAGCCGTCCAAGCCTTTACTTGCGTATCCCCTCCTTCGCTTCTTAACTCCTGCAGTCCCTTCAACGATCCTATTGCCGTTGTCCAAGCTTGCAAGTTCCAGCTCCTTCGGCCTCCTCACGCTTTCCCGCTTCGCCGTCAAGCTTTCTTCCTCCGTCTCACCTGCACAATGACAATAAGAAAACACTTCGAATTTTTTTTATGAGTGCGATTAGGTTAGTTCCTTTTTTCTATTTTCTTTTTTTTATTTTGTTTGTGTTAAAGCTTAGGGATAGGCATATATATAGAAAAATTTCTTTTTAGTTTCATTTGATTTTAGTTTTTTTTTTTTTGTTTTTCTTTCTTTTTCTTTTATAAGGTTAATTTTCATTTTAGTTTAGGTTTGTATAGTTTGATTTTCGTTTCAATTTTGATTCATTTATTTGATATCTAAAACATTTTGAGGCTCGATTTCTTAGTTTTTTTTTTTTTTTTCAAATTTAATTTTGTTTTCATTTTTTTATGATTTTGATTTTTGATTGTTTTATTTAAGTTAAAAAATCTAAAAACATTAAAAAAATATTCTAAACATTAAAAAATCATAGAAAATTAAAATTTTCTAAAAAAAAAAAAAAACATCTAAAATATTTGAAAAACATTTAAAAAATCTAAAACCTTTTTAAAAAATTAACCTTTTCACATTTTATTTTTCTTTCTTTTATTTTCGATTTAAAAAATTCAATAAATCCAAAAAAATTTAAAAAAAAAATTTAAAATCCTAAAAATTAAAAAACATTAATTTTTTTTTTTTAATTTTGAATTTGTGACTAAGGATTTAAAATGAAATAAAGGGGTTTTCACTTCAATATTAAAAATTTTAATGTGGCCTATGGCCCATTAAAATTTTTCGACTTTTTTAACCCATTGATTTGTTTTACTTCTTTAGTTATCGCCTAAGGAATAATTAAGATTTGAATTTGAAGTTCCTTAGTGTTATTAAATGTATTTTTTTCTATGGTTAAGGTGCAATAAATGTTATCAATCATATTTGGCTATTGAAGAAAGTTTATTGAATTTAGATCTGGGTAGTTAATGAAAATCATTTTAGATCTGGAATCTTTTGCATGTTACAGTGTTGGGCCTTTATATTGATTATTCATGATTGTCATTATTCGTCACATATTGAAAAATTATTTTGGATAACTTGTTTTTAATCTACGGTTAATTGAACATAAAGGCACTAGTCTATAATTGTTTCTATTTCATGGCCGTGTCTTGGTTACATTAGCGTTTAATCTATTCATTCGAATTAATTGAGATTCATTTAGATTCATCAGGTTGTCCATCATTAAAATCTCCTAGAGTCTGTTTTTCATGGGCTACCCTCATCTATTTACCTAGGGACTACCCCCCTTGACTTGTCTAGGAGAGAGTCTAAATAGAGTAAGGATTTAAGAGTGACAGCCCTTACTCTAAGTGTTGTCAAGGTGCCTAGACACTTTGTGCGACAACAGTGTGTTTGTTCTTGTTTCTTTTAATTTCTGATCTGTAATATGTTGAGCATGCACTAATGTTTATTTTCAGTATTTACATTGTAAATAACTTGTTAAGGAAAATAACAAGTAGGTAGGAATAAATCAGATAATGTGCATGGAAGGTTTCTAACCAAGTAAACTTAGAAACTTCAACATGGTATCAGAGCGTGATTGCAAATCACAGGAGGACTAAAAGACACCAGTTGAGCGGAGCAATAGCAGCAGAAAAACAGTTGCCCCGAGGTGACAGAAGTTATTTCTAGCAGTGCAGAAGCCAAGGAGTGTGACACAGAGCTAGCTAGGACCACGCAGAGGAAGCCGGGAGCTGCGCAGAGCCTCAGAGAGGCCAACGTTGCTGATATGGAGGGCCAGAGTGTTGACGTAGGGCATCCCAGGGCTAACGCAGACCCATCCAGGGTGACAAAGGGCCAGCATGAGGCAAAGAGGGACTAACGTAGTTCACAGAGAGGTAGTTGTTGAGGTCTAGAAGGCTGGAGGAATATTGCAAAGTAAAGCTGGTGAGGCACTGTAGTCATAACAGTACCTGATAGAGCAGGGCCAAAGGAGTTGTTACCAAGAGTTTCTAGCCGAGGAACCTAGATCAGCAGTGCAGTTGCACAAGGCAATCAAAGTAGGGGGCATCTCGATAAGCGGCAGAAGGATTTTCAGGAGAGAAATTAGGACTCAGAGGGAGTCCAGAAGAGAACTTCTAGACGGGAAGTAGAGACTTAGAGGAGTCGAACAGAGAACTTCTAGGAGGGAAGTAGAGGAGCATCATGGCACTACATGGGGTAAGAGACCAGGATAGACTAGACAAAGCATCGAACTTCGCAGTCTGGAAGGCCAGAATCCTATCAATACTTGATAGGAATCGTGTCAAGAATTTCGCCTTGAAGGTAATAGTTGTCCTAGTCGACCCCAGTGATAATGATAGGTACGAGGAAGCGATGGCGAGGGCCAAGAGCATTATCCATGACGGGGTCAAGGATCATGTAGTACCACATATAGCCTAGAAGGAAACAGAATTTGAGATGTGGGAGGCTCTCAAGAAGTTGTACCAGCATACTTCTATGCAGAGAAGAATGCTGCTCGAGAATCAGATGAGGTCGTATCAGATGAAGAAGGGACAACCGATTGACACCTTCCTCAAAGGACTAAATGAGATCCGAGACCATTTGATTGCTATAGGAGCGACACCTGATCAGGAGTTAATGGTGAGGATAGCCTTGAATGTTGTCTCAGAAGATTGGGAAGTATTTGTCTAGAGTATACTGGGCAGAGGGACACTTCCACCTTGGTATGAGATGTGGGTAGCTCTTCGCCGGGAATAGATCAGATGACAGTCGAAGACGGGTAGCAGCAGCAAGGGGATCAAAAGTCAAGCAGGAGGATTAAGATGTTGCCCTAGCATCTGAGGGAAAGAAGGAAAAGCGGAAGAAGAAAGATCTCTCCAAGATCAAGTGCTTCCACTGTGGGGAGCTGGGTCATTATGCTACCCAGTGTGCAAGGAAGAAGAGTAAGGGAGAGTCTTCTGAGACTAAGGTAGCTCTAGCACGGGTAGAGAAGGAAGTTTTGACAGACGATGACTGTGCCATGAGTGCACATGCGCCATTTGAGAAGAAGTGGGGAGACATCGAGTTGTAGTCAGATGGACTATAGGCGATGAGGGGCAGGATCCTTGAGGTACCCAACCTCTTGGATTAGACCTTGCTACGGGAGCCCCGAAGAGGAGTAACAAGACTGACTAAGTCGGGTAGAGACAGGTGCGGATTGAGCGGCAGAGAGAGCTATAGCGTAGGAGTCTCAAGATAGCGCGAGGCTAGCAGGCTGCAACAGTGCTAGAGGCACAAGAGTGTTGCACCAGTGCAGGATGGCACAAAGAGGTGTGCAACGGTGCGAGATGCAAGGAGTTGTTGCAACAGCGCAGAGGTCAGAGAGGGAGAACTTGTCAGCGGCAAAGGGAGGTTCAGTGTTAGTGGTTTTCTCTAGCCCAACAGGGAGGTCAAATTGGGAGATCAGTTACTTACTTCTCAGTAATTGAGTTGCAGTGCAGCAGTGGGTAGCACGATGCAACATGATGAGAGGAGGTGCAATGCAGATGCAGTGCTAGGAGAAAGGACCAGCGGCAGCACGGATGCAGAGGGAGTTGTTGTACATATGCAACAGTGGCAGTGGCAGAACCATGGTCAGTAGTACAAGATGTAGCAGTGCAGAGGATGTTGGGCAGGAAGGCCTAGCATCAGCATAGGTACCAATGTCGGATGATCAGAGTAATATTCAGTGAGGAGTATTGCTAAAGCACAGTGCTCGCTAAGAGGGAGTGTTGATTTGGGGTAGCATCGGATGTGCTCTAGCCACAAAATTTGGTGGAGAGGTTGGGGCATATAAGATCTCCAATACCCGGAAAGGGTTTGGGCAGATTCTAAATAAATTAGGAGATATTAAAATAATTAATATTTTTAATAGAGTCCGCAAGTCTAAACTTAGGGAAAATAAAATATTAATATGAATATGTGTTAGAATGTTCCAAAAGACATGGATCAAGCCAGATATAATCTTAGCCATTGATTAGGGACTTAATCTCGGTTGTTGATATGTCAACATGAAAAGTGTAAGCGGAGGCTTGAGGGTCACTTGGAGAATACACCAAAGTGATCAGTCATTCTATTATCTAGAGTGGGGTTTGCTAAGAGAGATAGAATCAATGATCAGAGAGCTGTTGAATGGGATTGAGTACAGACTACAGAGAGACAGAGAGGCAGAGATAGTGCTAGGATAGCAGTAGAGCAACTAGAGAGAAAGACACAGGAGCAGCTAGTGCTCACGCCGGGCCACGCAAAGGCAGCTAAGTGCTGCGCAGAGCACTAGAGGGGCCAGCGTAGCTGACGCAGAGGCTCCCAGAGCTGATGCAGGCCAAGATAAGCTGACGTAGGTCTAGCGCTGGGCTTGGAGAGGCTGACGCAGTCCAAATTGGACAGACGATGGGGTTTCTGGGGCAGATTGGTGTTCAGTAGCTGCCAGAAGGATTATCCGGGGTTTCAGCCAGTAGATTTGTCAGAAACTAAAAGGTATTACTGCCAAGGAAATTCTCTGTTGGGTAGGCCAGCTTTGGCACCCAAATTGTACTTTGATATTGCTTAATAAGAAAACCCTCAGATAGCTGCACCGGTCCAATGTCCAAAGAGCTCTTATTGGAATTGATACACTCAGATATTTGTGGTCCAATGTCCATAAGAGCTCTTAGTGGTGGCGAATACTTCGCCACTTTTATTGATGATCACTTTAGAAAAACCTGGATCTATTTCTTAAAGACCAAGGATGAGGTCTTTGGTCGATTAAGAGAGTTTAAGGCTCTCATTGAAAAATATGATAGGGAAAAAGATAAAGGTATTGCGTTTAGATAATGGTGGAGAATATACGGACAGAGACTTCACATATTTCTGCGCAAAGGAGGGCATCAAAAGAGAGTGGAAAGCTCCATATAATTCGGAGCAGAATGGTGTAGCAGAGAGGAAAAATAGAACTATTGTTGGGGCAGCCAAAGCTATGTTGTATGATCAGGATATACTTAAGTCTTTATGGGCAAAAGCTTGCAACACAGTGGTGTATATCCAGAATAGAACTCCTCATAGAGTATTAGGGAAGGAAACGCCCGAAGGACTCTTCACAAGGAAGAAGCCGGAAGTCAGTCATCTCAGAATATTCAGAAGCGTGTCATATTGTCACATTCTAGAAGAGAAGCGCAATAAACTGGATCAGATTGCAAAAAACGAGTATCTCGTAGGATATAACGAGACCTCAAAGGCATACAAAATCTACATTCCTAGCAACAGGAAGATTGTAGTGAGACGGGATGCAAAGTTCATTGAGGATAGAGCTTTCAGGAAATCTTGAGAGATGCTCGCAGAAGGTCAGTCAGTAGATGTTCCACTAGTCCAAAAGTAGCAAGTGTAGCAAGGAGGACAGACACCCGGATCGAGTACAGTGACCAGTACTAGTATTTCCTCAAAAGGAGGAAATCCAGATAGTTCTCAGCAGATGGAACAACAGGATTAGGAGGAGGAGTTGATTGAACCTCCCACCACTAGTGGTAGAACCAGTAGAGAAGTATGGCAAACACTGAGGGACAAAGAGGAGTTTGTTGGAGATCCTAAAACTGAGAAAAGGTAGCATAGACAACCTAACAGATACCAAGCATTGGTAGCTCAGGTTGAAGAACCCTCTAGCTTTCAGGAAGTCGTTCAACACCAAGTTTGGGTGGATGCCACGGTAGAAGAGTACAACTTTATCATGACGAACGATGTCTGGGAAGTAGTACCTAGACCAGAGGAATAGGTCAATTGTCAGATCAAGATGGATCTACAAGATCAAGTATGCTGCAGATGGTAGCATAGAGAAGTACAAGGCTAGGTTCGTAACAAAGAGGTACGCTTAGAAAGAAGGAATAGACTATGAAGAGACCTTTGCCCCAGTTGTTCATTACACCTCAATCAGATTTGTTATATCCCTAGCAGCTCAAATGGGATGGGAGTTTCACCAGATGGATGTCAAGGCAACATTCTTGAACGGGGTGATTGAAGAGGAGGTATATATAGAACAACTCGAAGGCTTCGAAACTCATGAGAAGAGAACTCATGTTTGCAGATTAAAAAAAGCCTTGTATGGGCTCAAGCAAGCACCCAGAGCATGGTATGGTTAGATTGATAGTTACTTGCAGCAGCTGGGATTTGTGAAAAGTAATGCTGATCCCAATCTCTATTATTTGATGGTAGAGAATGAGCCACTTATTCTGGTATTATATGTGGATGACTTGTTTTTAACAGGGTCATCCAGGCTCATACATGATTGCAAGAAGAATCTTGAAGCTGAATTCGACATGAAGGACATGGGGTTGATGCATTATTTTATAGGGTTGGAAGTTTGGCAGAAAAATGGGGAGATATTCCTTGGGCAAGGAAGATATTCTACAGAGATTCTGAAGAGATTCAAAATGCAGGATTGTCGACCCATGGCTACTCCCATGATCACCAACTAGAAGAAAATAGATGCATCAAGAGACAAGGAAGTGGACCCCACCTTGTACAGATAGTTCATTGGGTCGCTCATGTATCTAGTCAACACTAGGCCAGACATTTGCTTTGTTGCCAACACTCTTAGTCAGTTCATGGTGGAACCAAAAAGGGTACATTGGGTAGCAACTAGACACATTCTTAGGTATGTGCATGGAACTAGTCGGATATGGTTTGAAATACTCTCGAGGGGAGGACGTCAGATTGAATGGGTTCACAGATGAAAATTGGGCACGCAGTTCAGTAGACCCAAAAAGTACCTCAAGGTATTGCTTCAGTGTTGGATCAAGGATGACATCTTGGCGCTGCAGGAAGCAAAAGTTGGTAGCTCTGAGCTCAGCAGAAATAGAATATATGGAAGCCATCACAACTACGTACAAGTTATATGGCTTAGAAAACTACTTGTGAGCTTGTTTAGAAAAAGGATGGAAGCGACTAAGGTTTACTATGACAATCAGAGTTGTATCAAACTCTCCAAGAATCCAATATTTCATGATCGGTTGAAACATATTGATATCAGAGACTGTGTTCAATGTGAGGCAGTACAACTATAATATGCCCCCACAGGAGATCAGGTAGCAGACATACAGATACTCACAAAGGCTCTAGGAAGAGTTAAGTTCATTCAGTTCAGAGAGCAGATAGGTATGGTAGAGAATCCGTTTAAGTAGCAAAAACAGGGGATTTTTCAGTTACAGTGGTAGAGGGAGTTGCAGTACGGATGCAGTATTGACAAGTGGCAAGGTCAGCAGCAGTACAGATGCAACATTTGCATAGTAGTTGGTGGGCAGGATGTTAGAGATCAACAAGCATAGAGGGAGATGTTACAGAATAGGGTGATGCTTTAGCAAGTTGCATTACTAGAGCACATTCCTTGCTAAGAGGGAGTGTTGATTTCTGGTAGCATCGGATGTGCTCTAAGTCTCAAATTTTCTAGGGAGGCTTGGACACATGCATTCTCCAATACCCATAAATCATTTTGGGAAATTTCACCTGGAGACAGTTTTATTAAAATAAGTAATTATTTTTAATGGGATACTAAGTCTAAATTTAGGAAATTAAAATAATTAATGGGTATTAATCTAAACTATGGGTGAAACTTCTAGAAGAAGGCGAAGATCAAGTCAATATGATCCTAGCCATTGGTTAGATCTAATCTGGGTTGTTGAGTGATCAACGAGAGGATTATAAGAGGAAGCTTGATGGGCACTAGTCAATGTTCGGCAAGAGAAAATTGAATCAGAGGGAGAGTTGCAGGTGGAAAAGAGAGCGAGGGTAATCAGCATCAGTCGGGAGTGAAAGGGAAGGAGACGCAGAGCAAAAGGGAGGACATGGTAGAAGTTGTGATGCAGGGAGAGACAGCGCAGGGGCAGCTTGACGCTGGGACTGCATGGGGCATTTTCAACGCTAGAACAACGTGGAAAAGTTGACGTTGGGACACAGTGAGAGATAGAGGGAAGAGGAGCGCTTCCCCTAGATCAAAAACTTGTCAAGCAATGTTTGTAAATTTTCTCACAGAGCATCCTATTCTATTTTGTTGGTTGTAACTTATACATGAGATTTTTGCTGAAGAATAATAAAGAAACCCTCATCTGCTGCACCGGTTTTCCCACATTGGGTTTTTTCGGGGATGTTGTCCAAAAACAATCGTGTCATTGTGATTGTATTTGTGCTAGTATTTTTCTTTGTATTTACTTTCCACAATATTTTAATTGTGAAGGCCGCAGTAGAATTTATTTCGATATGTCATAAGAACACTGTGAAAAACTTATTTCTGAGTTAATAAGTCGAAGAAAGAATATTAATCATTGTTGTTGGATTTCTATTTCAAAATTTTCACAAGATGGTCCTCAGTCGGCAGCCAGCAACCACTAGCTAGCTTCTTGTGCCATTTCTCTGCCACCTAAGCTGACAATGTGGTCCCTCACCCATCTGCCATGATCATATGTTTGAAGGTGGGCCTTACGAACCTAACGGCATACCTCGTCATTTGGTAATTAAGTATTGTAGTTTTCTTATCATGGAAACTTATGGGCATGAATTAATGGGGGGATTCGATGAAAAGGATGGGCTAGGTCTGTGCTCTTGTCCCCTAGACCCCTTTTTCAATGTTAACCTTGGATTCTAGTCCCGTGGGATCTCTGTTACTCACCATTTGGCTTTAGGGATGATACTTCATGGGAAACCTTGATTTTGGTTGCCTGGTTCTGCTCCCTCATCCACACATATTTGCCCTTTTCTACACATTATAACTCCATTCATCATTTCTCCCACCTGGGTCCACATAGGGTTACTTTCCCCTTGTACGCACCTTGGGGCAAGCTTGGAATGATGCCCCAAAGGTTGATGCAGCTAAAAAGAAACATAAAAGAATAATTGGCCACATTCAACAGGAAAGTGTACCACAAAATGCAAAAGATGGTTAGGACAAAAACATTTAGCACGTGAGCAAAAGCCAATACATGAGCTCTACCCCATCATCATGGCCATCACGCCAGTTCCTATAGGCCCTAGATGAGCCTCCTTTATCATTTAAGAACCCATGACTGTCCCAACCCCTAGTGGGCAATGAACTGCTATACCTTAAAAGGTGTATCCACTGCTATATCTCACACATCATGCTTTACCCCTTAAGCCCCAAGTAATTAATTAAAGAAAAATCATAAAAGGCAAAAGGCATATAAAGAAGGGAGTGGAAAAATCAAGGCCGAGGCACCTCATGAACCACAAGTTCTTCCTTCTCTACATTATATACCCAAGTGTGGGCTTCCCTTTTACTACCTACCCTTATTCCTCAGCATGTGGCCCTGGGTTGCCTCTTTTCATTCCCTACTCTAGTCATCTCTTTATCACATGCCACCACCTTTAAAAGGGTGTACCTTGGACATGTTATTCCCTTTAGAAGTAGAAACCACATAATGGGATATTTGGTTAACCCCATTTGGAGCTTGGAGATAGGAGCACATGCCAAAGCCCATTATGGAAGGGCAGGCCAATATGAAGTCCCCATTTGTGGTCCATGGTTTGTAATTTCTTTTACTTGATTTCCTTGATGACTTGTTGTATTGGAAGGCTAGGGGACGCATTGGATCTTATGCGGGATTGCAGGGGGTCTCCATCTTGGGTTTTCTCTCCCTATACGAGGTTCTAACCCTTTAGAGAGCTACATTGGCACATGTAGGGTGTGTGTTGAGAGCCATGGGCCTCCATAGCAATAGACAACACTCCATGGATCCCAGGGATGTTCAGAGACTACTCGCGATTCACCTATTGGACGAGGAAGATGCACCTAGTTCATCTTGCCCAACCTGCCCCATAATTGTACCTTGCACTTGGCGGATGACCTAGGGCTTGTATGCTGATGTGGCATCATTTACACCATCATCTAAGCCCTTACAGATGGTCTATAGGCATGTTCGACTTACTTGGAGACCCATGAGGTCACTTGTGTGCCCTCACGGGCATTGGGAGCACCACAAGTTTATTATGTGGAGAACAAGGGGCCAACCCCTTGTCCATTAATTTTGGATGTCCAACTCATCATTTTGGAACTTATGGACTTTACTAGGCCTCATAGAGATCCCAACAACATGCATTATTGATCATTCAACCTCTTGAGAGGCTTATTATTTTATTTATGATCTAGTTTGGTGGGCTTGTCACCAATAGATAGTTGTTTTCACATTATTTTAGTTAATGGGCTAATGTAGGCTCAAATTAGGTAATTCAAACTCCTAATGAGTGTATAAATAGGAAAGACATGAATTCATTTGTATCACAACTTTGGATTGGATCATTATTTTCTCTTGAGAATTTTGCATTTCTATTCTTGTTTTACTTCATCATATGCATTGGAATGGGATTTCGCTATACTAGGGTTAATTGTTGCATTGCATAATTGCGAAATTGTGGAATTATTGTTTCTATATGGTATCTCTCAATGTATGGGCCATGTATGTTGAATGAAATCTCATAGGGATAATTCTACCATTGAATTTATCTTGATAAGCCATCTCTTTTTGCAAAGCAAAGTATACAGGTTTGAGGTCACTTCTTCTTGACCTAAAGGCCAAGTGAAGTAGTCCTTGAGGCCTCCTTGACCGAGAAACAAAGTCCTTTCTCATCATTCTCCTAGACTCCATTCTCCCCAAGGGATTAGGCACAGATCTACCAATAGGTGGTCACATAAAGAACAATTTTTCTTCACATTTCCCCTTCTTTTATAGGTCTAGCCAAGTTGGGTCACCTAGGGCATCACTTTCCCGACAAAGTAGCCATAGAAAAAGTTCGATCTCCTAGCCTCTATTGAGCTAGTGTGTCCTCAAGGTCTCCTCCAAATTTGAAGAAATTCCGACTGTGGGATTGTGTGATATCCCAAGCTATTAAGTTATGGTATGTTCTATGCTTAGAGCAGTTTACTTCTTTTTATTATTATTATCCACAGATTAGCAATCACATGTACAACTAGTAAAGTGCAGATAGAACATTAAACAATCGACAAAAAACAAGCCAAGACATGAGACACCAGATGTGGTGGCTAGCCAGGGACAAACCCCAACATGGGGAAACCCTTTGATCAAATCTTCTTTTATCTTCAATAATTTAGCAAGAGAAATAATACATAAATCTGATTTACATTAGCAGTAGCAAACCCTAGATCAATGGCATCAGCGTCACTAACATCATCAGCATCACGGGCATCATCGGCATCATCGGCATCACCGGCATCATCGACATCAGCATCATCATCATCACCGGCATCAGCATCATCGGCATCACCGGCATTATCAACATCACTGGCATCAGCATCATCGACATCACCGGCGTCAGTATCATCGGCATCAACACTAAACTAGGGCAGTCAATATCTTGCAAACCGACTGTCGGAACGACTTGATTCCTTCACCAAAAAATGCAGCCTTCTGAGGAGAGTCAGATCCACCTACAGTGCAATTCAGAGAAGGAGAAAGATGGTCAACGCTGGTCAAACTTTCAATCTACAGTTGCAGCCCTAAATCTGTGTCCTTCCTTCCACACATGTGAGAGAAGAGTCTCTTTCTGCGCAGTAGGAGAAGAGCCTCTTTTCTGTGCAGGAGAGAGAGAGAGATGTGATGAGAGAGTGTCCAAATGAGGAAAAGACCTCTTGTATTTATACAAAAATGTTGATGATTGAATAGATGCTACTGTTGGGCTTCTGAGCCTACATGAGTTGCTGGTCGGCTTGATAATTATTCCATAATCAAAATAAATTCATATCTCCATAAATACTTACTGGAATCGGAGGATCTTTAGATCAATCCTACACCTCTCTACAAGAGGAATCTAATAAAAATATTATTAGCCATGAATAAGATGACCCACATGGAGTTTGGCCCTAGTTGCCAATTTTAACACTCCCTCTCAACTAGGGAGAACTCCATTTGCAATTCGTCTATCGGTTGCTACTATCCATCCATCAAATGCGTTGCCCTGTACAACTTGACCCCTGCTCTATCCTGCCTGTTATGCTCTGTTCTGTTCTGCCCTGTTCTGATCTGCTATGCTCTGCTCTGTTTTGCTCTGCTCTGCTTTGTCCGAATTATGAAGAGGAAGAAATGATCGAGGATGTATCATACTGACTCAAAGATAGTCTCAGAGTGTGTACCACTGGTCCCAAACCAGTCTCAACCGACCCAAATTTAGCGTCATAATGGGTACAACTCCTACCACTGGTCCCAGACCAGTGTCATCCTCCACTGACTCAAATTCAGTCTCAAAGTGTGTATCAATGGTCCCAGACCAGTCTCAATCGACCCGAAGTCAGCGTCATAGTGGGTACAACTCCTACCACTGGTCCCAAACCAGTATCATCCTCCACTGACTCAAAATCAGTCTCAGAGTGTGTACCACTGGTCCCAAACCAGTCTCAACCGACCTGAAGTCATCATCATAGTGGGTACAACTCCTACCACTGGTCCCAGACTAGTATCATTGATCCCAGATCAATGAAGGTCATCCTAGCATAGGGAGTATGGTAGATACAACGATGCGTCCATCGATACTACTATGGTCCCTATCCTCATTTCCCTGCTCATTGATAAGATGAGAAGTACTTCCCATGAGTCTCAGACTGCATGGGTAGGATGCCTCGACAAGAGAACTAATCATCCTGTCCACAGGAAAGCAAATCGTCCTGTATAGTGGATGCCACGGAGAATTAATCATCCTGGCCCATAGGAGAGCAAATCATCCTATTTCACAATCGCTATGCAGAACACATCATCCAGGCCTCACAGGAGAACTAATCATCCTGCTACACAATCATCATGGATAACACATCATTCAGACCTCACAGGAGAACTAATCATCTTGCTACACAATTGTCATGGAGAACACATCATCCAAACCTCACAGCAGAACTAATCATCCTGCTACACAATCGTCATGGAGAACACATCATCCAGACCTCACAGGAGAACTAATCATCCTGCTACACAAACATCATGGAGAACACATCATCCAGACCTCACAGGAGAACTAATCATCCTACTACACAATCATCATGGAGAACACATCATCCAGAGCTCACAAGAGAACTAATCATCCTGCTACACAATTGTCATGGAGAACACATCATCCAGACCTCAATGGAGAACTAATCATCCTGCTACACAATCGTCATGGAGAACACATCATCCAGACCCAGGAGAACTAATCATCCTACTACATAGTCGCCACGGGGTGTCACAGGGAAAGTTTTGATTCTTTTACCCTGTACACATACACCACCAAGGGATGGTGAGTCACCCTGTGGTTATATGTTGCTCCAAGAAGTACCCTGCGCCCCCCCCCCCTGGAGCTCCAAGATCTCCATACATCATACAGGACCCTCATTGGAGGGTTTCTGAATGACACCAAGTCGTTCTCGAAAAGTCAAAAATTTGACCTTTCCTAGGGGCTTTGTCAGAATGTTGGAAACCTGTTCATATGTACCGATATGTTGGAGCCTTATAGCTCCCCACTGCACCATATCTCGAATATAGTAGTGCCTGATATCAAGATGCTTGGAGCGATCATGAAATACGAGATTCTCTGATAAACGAATCCCACGTTGGTTATCACATAGGATCACAATGGTATCCAATGTAAATCCAAACAGCTCACTGAAGAGCTTTCGTAACCAAACTGCCTCCCAGGTGGCCATGTTAGCAGCAATATACTTTGCCTCGGCGGTGCTCAAAGCCACCGACTTCTGCTTCCTGCTCATCCAAGATATCGAAGCAGATCCCTAGGAGAAACAGCACTCGGAAGTGCTCTTACGATCCACCACACTGCCTGCCCAATCAATATCAGTGTATCCAAGTAGTCTCACATCTCCTGCAGTGTATCTTAACCCATAAGTAACCGTGCCACGAAGATATCTCAACAGATTCCTGGCACCAATCCAAAGTATGTGGTGAGGTTCAACCATATGTTGACTCAACGTGTTGACTGTGAAGCATATATCTGGACGGGAGTTCACTAAGAACATTAATGCTCCGACGAATTGAATACTTGGTGGCATTTCATAAAACAGGTCCAACAGCGCTACCGCTTAACATCTTAATGTCAAGCTCCATCAGGGTAGTTACAGGCTTGCAGTCCACCATACCGAATCTTTCTAATATCATCACCACATATTTTCCTTGAGATAGGAAAATTTCCCTTGGCTTCTGCTAGACTTCAAGTCCTAGGAAATAGGTCCTAGGTCCTTCATTTCAAATTCAGAAGCCAACTCCCTCTTACATTTGTGAATGAGAGGGTCTGCACCTGTTAGAAAGAGGTCATCCACATACAGCACCAGTATGAGAGGTTTGTCATCTTCAACCTTAGAGTAAAGGTTAGGATCGGCTTCACTTCTAATGAATCCTAGCTTCATCAAGTAGCTATCAATCCTCTCATACTATTGTCGGGGTGCTTGCTTCAGCACATAGAGAGCCTTCTTCAACCTGCATACATGAGATTTTCAATCATAAATCTCAAATTCTTCGGGTTGCTCCACGTAGACCTCTTCTTTGATCGAAGCATGCAAGAAAGCGGTCTTGACATCCATCTGATGTAGGTTTCATCCTTGTGATGCCGCAAGGGCTATGATCGAGTGGATGGTGGTATAAATGGCAACAGGTGCAAATATCTCGTCATACTCTTTTTCTTTCAATTCCCTGGTGTCAGCGTCTTGAGAGCTCCTCGCTGTAGGAAGATTGTTCACCTGGCTGAGAGCCATATCTTCGTCAAAGGTGACATCATGACTTCCCTTTGATCGGCTACATAGATTTTATAGCCTTTCACTATAGCCCACGAAGGTTCCTTTCTTTCCATATGCACCCAATTTATTCCTTTTCTCTTTTAGCACATGAAAATATACAGGGCTTCCAAAAATTCTAAATGAGATATATCAGGTTTCTTACTGGTGAACATTTCTTCAGGAGTCTTGGAACCTAATACTTGATGAGGGCATCGGTTTTGTACATATACGGTGGTGTTTGCAGCTTCAGCCCATAGAAACTTCGGAAGTCTTTGATCATGGAGCATGGCACGGACAGCTTCCACAATCGTACTGTTCTTCGTTTCCGCCACACCATTCTGTTAAGGAATATATGGTGTAGTAGTCTCCCTCTTAATGCCAGCCTCTTTACAAAAGTCATGAAACTCGTTAGATTCATTTTCAGTCCCATTATCAGTCCTTAAGATCTTGATCTTCTTTTCGGTTTGATTCTCGATCAAGGCTTTGAAGTGTTGAAACCAAGAGAACACTTCATCCTTCTTTTTCAAGAAGTATATCCAAGCCTTTCGAGAATAGTCATCTGTAAAAGTAAGGTAATATGAATATCCTCCCAAGGAGTTCACAAGCATCATACCAGATATGTCTAAGTGAACCAACTGTAATATATCGAAGGTCTTGCTTTGGCTTGAGGGGAATGGTCCCCTTTTGAGCTTTCCTTCGGCACATCCCGGGCATACACCTTCTTTCTCTACTTGGAATTCGGGCATCCATGTCACCCTTTGTCTTACATCGAGTAGAGCTTTATAATGAAGGTGGGCAAACCTCTGATTCCAAAGTTTGGACTGAAGAGATGTGTCACATGACACATAGCGGACTTCCACCAACCTGATATAATGAATCAACTCAAAACTCAAGAGTAAAGGCATTTTTAACATTGTTTTTCCATACACGTACCTTTCCATCGTTGAAGGTCACCCTGTAGCCTTTGTCTATAGAGTCCCGGATGATCTTTTTTTTTTTGACTTCATCGGTTTTTCATTTGTTCCTGGCAGCAGCAGGTGCATTTGATCGAGGCTCAACAATATTGCCTCTCACATGGTACAACACTCCTTGATCTTCTAAGGTTAGATCAAGAGACATCTTCCATCCGTGATAGTCAGACTTTTCATGGAGCTTGTCTTTGGCAGGGAAGAGTGTTGAGGACCCCTTAGTTCTTTTAAGATAGCCTTGGCAATCTTCTTTTAGGTGATTGCTTTTGCTCTTGCTCGGGCTTTGTCTTCACTTCAGCTCCGATACCATGTTAAGTTATGGTATGTTCTATGCTTAAAGCAGTTTACTTCTTTTTATTATTATTATCCACAGATTAACAATCACATGTACAGTAAGTAAAGTGTAGATAGAACATTAAACGATCGACAGAAAACAAGCCAAGACACAAGACACCAAATGTGGTGGCTAGCCAGGGACAAACCCCAATATGGGGAAACCCTTTGATCAAATCTTCTTTTATCTTCAATAATTCAGCAGAGAGAAATAGTACATAAATCTAATTTACATTAGCAGCTGCAAACCCTAGATAAGCGGCATCAACATCAGCAGCATCAGCATCACTGGCATCACTATCATCGGCATCATCAGCATCATCGGCATCATCGGCATCACCAGCATCAGCATCATCAGCATCACCGACATCAGCACTAAACTAGGGCAGTCAATATCTTGCAAACTAACTGTCGGATCGGCTTGATTCCTTCAACAAAAAATGCGGCCTTTTGAGGAGAGTCAGATCCACCTACACCGCAGTTCAGAGAGGGAGAAAGATGGTCAATAATGTTCAAACTTCCGATCTACAGTTGCATCCCTAACTCTGCGTCCTTCCTTCCACACATGTGAGAGAAGAGTCTCTTTCTGCCCAGGAGGAGGAGAGCCTCTTTTCTGCGCAGGAGAGAGAGAGAGATGTGATGAGAGAGTGTGTCCAAATGAGGAAAAGACCTTTTGTATTTATACACAAATGTTGATGATTGAATAGATGTGACTGTTGGGCTTCTAACCCTACATGAGTTGCTGGTCGGCTTGATAATTATTCCATAATCAAAATAAATTCATATCTCCATAAATACTTATCGGAATCGGATGATTTTTAGATCAATCCTACACCTCTCAATGAGAGGAATCTAATAAAAATATTATCAGTCATGAATAAGATGACCCACATGGAGTTTGGCCCTAGTTGCCAATTTTAACACAAGCCCTAGCTCGAAGATCAAACTTTGCCCTGGTGTTCCCTAGGCTAGTACATCGTAGGATCAATTTGACACCCTGAAGTGGAAATTTTGGTTTTTGATTCTTTCCACTTCTTTGTCTGGGCTAAGATCATCATTGGTTGCTAGACTCCCTCCCCTTTAACCTAGGTTGGGTCCACTCAGTCCTGTGTGGTCCCATACCTTTGAAAAATTAATTATTCAAGAACCACTTGGGAAATCAAGTTCAATAATAATTTTAAGGATTGGGAAAATCCTTTGAAAGGCATATTCCTCTAACCTAGCCCTTAAATCCTCACCTCCTTATACTAGAAAACTTTTTACCTTGATTAAAGAGTGTTAACGCTCAAACTAGCAAGGGACCTAATGGGGATCCCTAAGGGAAAATGGTAGGCCAAAGGCAACAACAGAGTCTTATCCCACTGTCACCTCAGCTAGGGCTCCCTTCTATTTACAGACTTTCACCGATGGGAGGAAACCTGATATGTATGGAGTCACCAATGAGTAACAAGTTAATGCATATGAGTGACCCAGACCCTTTCCGAGAAGGCTTTGAAGAATGGGGCTTACTTGCTTTCTAAGAAAGGGGCTATCTGCTTCCAAGGAAAGGAGGATGATTTTGGGGGAGTTAGCTGTATGAAAATAGACTTTGAAAGGAGTTTCCCACATCTCAGCAGGGATTCCTAGCTAAGGTGACAGTGGGCTAAGACTCCATTTGTTGTCGTTGGCCTAGCATTTGCCCTTTAAGGATTCCACTCTGGTCCCTTGCTAGTTTGAGTGGTAAAAAGAGAAAGTAAGCTCCATTCTTAACCTCCTTCTAGGAAAAGGATCATTAAGGTCACTTCACATCCATTTGTTGACTCATCCTTCACAAATGACTTTCCATATACCGAGTCTCCTCCCATCAGTGAAAGTCCGTAAAAAGTAGGGAGTCTTAGCTGAGGTGACAGTGGGCTAAGTCTCCATTGTTTCCCTTGACCTAGCAGTTGTCCCTTTAGGAGTCCCTTTTGGGCTTGTTACCCACCATTTTGTAAGTGATATCCCTAGGAAAATTTGTTTTCTCCAAGATGGTCCTTAGCCGACAGCCAGCAACCCCTTCAAGCCACCAACTAGCTCATTGTGCCACTTCTCCGCCACCCATGTCAGCCATGTGGTCCCTCACCCATCTGTCATGATCGTATGTTTCAAGGTGGGCCTCCCGAACCTAAAGGTATACCTTGTTATTTGGTAATCGAGTATTGTAGTTTGCTTATCATGGATACTTCTGGGCATGGATTAATGGGGTGATTCGGTGGAAAGCATGGGTTAGGTCTGTGCTCTTGGCCCCTAGACCCCTTTTTGGATATTAACCTTGGATTCTAGTCCTGTGGGATCTCTTTTACTGACCATATGGCTTTAGCGATGGTATTTCTTGGGAAACCCTGATTTTGGTTGTGTGGTCTTGCTCCCTCATCCGCATATATTACTTCCTTTCCACTCATTCTTAACCCATTCATCATTTCTCCCACCTGGGTCCACATTCCTCCACTGGGTCCACATAGGGTTAGCTCTCCCCTTCCCCTTGCCCACATCTTGGGTCAAGCCCGAAATGATGCCCCGGATGTTGATGCAGCTAAAAAGAAAAGTAAAAGCACAATTGGCCACGTTCAACAGGAAAAGGTACCACAAAATGCAAAAAATGGTCGGGACAAATACATTTAGCATGGGGGCAAAAGCCAATATATGAGCTCTACCCCATCATCATGGTTCCTATAGGCTTTATGAGGCCCTTTCATCATATAGGAACCCATGATTGTCCCAACCCGTGTTGGGTAATGAACCGCCTTACTTTAAAAGGGGGTATCCACTGCTATATCTCATACATCATGCGCTTACTCAAGCCCCGAGCAGTTGATTAAAGCAAAATCATAAAAAGGAAAAAAGGCATATAAAGAAGGGTGGAAAAATCAAGATTAAGGCACCTGATGTACCACGATTGATGCCTCCTATACATTATATACCCAAGTGTGGGCTTCCATTTATTAGCTACCATTGAACCCCAGCATGTGGCCTAGGGCTGCCCCTTCTCATTTCCTATTCCATTCACCTCTTTATCACATGCCACCACCTTTTAAAGGATTTACCTTGGACATATAATCCCCTTTAAAAGTTGAAACCACCTAATGGGATACTTGGTTAACCCCATTTGGAGTTTGGAGACATTAGCACATGCCAAAGCCCATTATGGAAGGGCATGCCATTATGAAGTCCCCACCTTTGGTCCATGGTTTGTAAGCTCTTTTACTCGATTTCTTTGATGACTTGTTGTACTAGAAAGCTAGGGGATGCATTGGATCTTATGCAAGATTGCAAGTGGTCTCTACCTTGGGTTTGGTCTCCCTCCAGAGGGATACATTGGCACGTGCAGGGTGTGTGTTGAGAGCCATGGGCCTCCACAATAGTAAACAACACTCCATGGATCCCCATAGTTGTTCAGATATTGGTTCGAGATCCATCTATTGGACGAGGAAGATGTGCCTGGTTCACCTTTGCCCATCCAGCCCCACAAATGTACCATGCGCTTGGCAGCTGACCCAGGACTTGTAGGATGATGTGGCATCACCTACACCATCATCTTAGCCCTTACATATGGTCTATAGGCATCGAGGTTATTATTGTGCCCCCACACTCACTGGGAGCACCACAAGTTTATTGTTTGGAGAACAAGGGACCACCCCCTTGTCCATCGCTCTTGAAGGCCCTATTCTTCATTATGGCACCTATGGACCTCAGGGCCCTACGACATGTATTGTTTATCATTCGACCTGTTAAAAGGCTTATTATTTCATTTATGAGCTAGTTTGGTGGGCTTGTCACCAAAAATTAGGATATTAGCACATTATTTTATTTTTGGGTCTTATGTAGGCTTAAGAGACTAATTCGAACTCCCAGTTAGTGTATAAATACAAGTGAGATGAATTCATTTTCTCATCATCACTTTGGATTGGATCACTCATCTCTTTAGAGAATTTCACACTTTTTCAAGGATGAAGAATTGGAGCATGGATGAATTTTGATGTTTGTATTGGAGTATTTTTATCTTGGAGCTTCTTTATTGTCAAATTGTTAACGGTTGGATATGTTCTATTACATGTAAGTACACACTTTTAATGCTATTATCGTTTTACTTTTGCCATTTGCATTGAATGGGATTTTCGCTATAATAGGGTTAATTGTTGCATTGCATAATTGCGAATTTGTGGAATTATTGTTTCTATAGAGCATCTCTTAATGTTTGGGCCATGTATGTGAATGAAATCTCCTATGGATAATTCCACCAGTGAATCTATCTTGATGATCCATCTCTTTTTCCAAGCGAAGAATAAAAGATTTGAGGTCACTTCCTCTTGCCCTAAAGACTAAGTGTTATGAAACCAGCTCAAGAAAAGATAGAAAAGATAGATCAACGCCTTAAAATTCAGCCTCTTTGAGGGGGCAACCTCCTTTACATTACATAAATGAACAATTCTTGGATGATTCAAGTGACAAAACCTCCTTTCTATATATAGGAGTCTAATATTTATGTTTGCAGATCTGGGGAAGCATGAGGGTTCTGGAGCTTAAAAAGAGAATCCAAGACAAACTGTGAATCCCAGCTGCTCTTCAAATATTAATTTTTTCTGGGGTTTGCATGCAGGATCTTTACTCAATCCAGTACTACAAGGTAGCAAAGGATTCAACCATTACCCTCAACCTCCGTCTGTGAGGTGGATCAAAGGGATCTATGTCAAAACCTGGAGGCACCTATCGTGATGCAGCCAAAGGAAAAGATTCCACAGAGGGGAAAGAACCTGCAGCAGTCAATATTGCGCCGGGGCAGTATATCGTGGATCAAATGACAAAGAGCCCCACCATTTCGCTAGATACTCCAGAGGTAAGGAGTATTTTTTCAGATCTGGAAAAAAAAGCTGTTATTTGTAGATTTAACGGTTTCTGGCCTAAAACTGAGGCCCTGTATCAATGGGTACACTCGATCTAGACAAAACACTGCCAGATCCACCTCTGTTCGAAGGGCTTCTTCATAGTAATTTTCCTTGAAGAAGAAGAAAGGGAAAAAATTCTCAATGAAGGACCATGGTTCTGGGGCAGTGCGGGCTTATTTGTCACCCCATGGTTTCCAGAATTTGATGCCAACTCTATGGTGGTTTCAAGGATGCCTGTATGGGTTAGATTACATAATCTACCATTACATTTTTGGCATTTCAAAACTTTAGCTGCTACTGGGAATACCCTTGGAAGAATGTTAAAGATCGATACAGACAGACATTTAAAAGGAATTTTTACTTTTGCTAGGATATGTGTTGAGGTAGATCTCAGCAAAGGACTACCTGAAAGCATCATACTGACTTTTAACAATATTCAGTGGAAACAACCATTGGACTATGAGAACACAGCTTTCAGGTGCAGGGGATGCCAACAAACAGGTCATTTGCTCAAATCTTGTCCCAGCAAAAGCAAGCCACAACAAAGGAAGCCCAGAGGATGGCAGAATTTAGATGAAGTTTTAAAGAGGAGAACAGCACAAAAGAAAGCCCCTTCGGTAACAGAAGAGGAACAAACAGAAGTAGAAGAGGACGATACCACCATAGAGGAAGTTGAAGTAGAACACCAGAAGGAAAATATAGTAGTCAACAAGGATCCACAGCCACATACAAACCAAACAGAGACCCAACAAGACAAAGCAGAGATGACAAGCGTGGATCAAAGCATGGGAGGCAACAAACGGCAACACCACACAAATTCATCAGACTCAGACAAAGAATCAGGACAGCCGATCGAATCAACTCAGATTGTCATTGCTTCGACCGCCCCCCCTCTGGGTGAGTGGCGCAAGGTCGAAAAGAAAAAGGGGCGAAAATCTTGAAGCCGTTCTGCCGGAGCTTTTTCCCCTCTTTTTCGCTCTCTTTCCTTTCTCTTCTCTTTCTCATTATTCGCGTTAGTCTTCTAACGCCGGTTTACGTGCGTCAGCACTCGTGCCCTTGTGGCAGGTTTTCGTTTTGCTTCTTTGCATCGGCCAATGTAACTTTTCATTATATCTTTAATAAAAGTTACTGATTTTTTTTCTTAAAAAAATATATATATAGGAGTCTAAGGAGTCACAATATAACCCAGCCGACCTAACAATAATAATTATAAAGCCACAAAAATAACAATAAAGGGATTCTATGGGGCACAGTAATAACAATATGGGGACAATAGGGGCACAACAATATTAATAAGGGGTATAACTACAATAGTAATGGGGTAATCACTAGTATTATAGGGACCCAACATGCCCTCTCCTTCAAAAAAGTGTTGTCCTCAATGCTTGAGTA
>APFE031612223.1:126397-142496 GCA_000404065.3 Pinus taeda
ATTTTGATATATCATGTTGCATTTCTTCCTCTTCTTCATGAGTCATGCTAGAGCTTTCAGGTTGCCTACTAGGTGTTTACATTTTTTTTCCTCGGGGCATCAATTACCAATAATAATGCTTTACTATGCGCTTTTAATTCCTTCAAACTAATTTTTGAAACCAAGCTTATGCAAAAATAAAAATAAAAAACTACACACCTTTTTTCACTTTGTAGGAACTCAATATTGAATCTGACGTATCTCTGTAATTTCGGATCATCTAGTTCTGAAATTGCAACCTGCAGTAGCCCTCTGCATCCTCTTTCCAATGCCACCAGACTGATCCAAATTGGATTCTTGAGGGAAGAGTTATGCCAAATCTCCCATAGTGACCTGATTATAGACTAGTTCAGTAGAGTGAACTTGTATGACGTGCCACGAGTCACTGTTTCGACCTTTGGCTTTGAAAACTATATAGAAGAAACTAGAGTCCGTCCTCTTTCTGTACCTTTTTACGAAATTTCAATCCGATGCTCAGAGAGAAAGTTATGACAATTTTCCCCATGTCACATGTTTGGAATGTAATTCAGGAGTCTGCAAAAAGACCAACTTCCTCAGATCATATCTCCGCAAATATAGCGCGAAAAGCTCTGAAATTCGGCTCGAGCTTCAGCGCAATGTCTTCTCAAATGGGTTTTTTTTTAGCTTCTAAAACATCGCAGAAAAAATGTTATAGCGAAAATGCCACAATGACCTGTTTGGAGCAGCGAAACCCTAGAATCCAAAACTCTGATACCAAATGTTATGAAACCAGCTCAAGAAAAGATAGAAAAGATAGATCAACGCCTTAAAATTTAGCCTCTTCGAGGGGGTAACCTCCTTTACATTACATAAATGAGCAATTCCTGGATGATTCAAATGACAAAACCTCCTTTCTATATATAGGAGTCTAAGGAGTCACAATATAACCCAGCCGACCTAACAATAATAATTATAAAGCCACAAAAATAACAATAGAGGGATTCTATGGGGCACAGTAATAACAATATGGGGACAATAGGGGCACAACAATATTAATAAGGGGTACAGCTACAATAGTAATGGGATAATCACTAGTATTATAGGGACCCAACACTAAGCGAAGTAGTCCTTAAGGCCTCCGTGGCCGAAATACAAGTTACTTTCTCATTATTCTCCTAGACTCCATTCTCCCCAAGGGAGTAAGGCACTAGTACTCTAATAGGCGATCACTCAAAGAATACTTTTTTTCACCTTTCCCTCTCTCTTCTAGGTCTAGCCAAGTTGGGTCACCTAAGGCATCATTTTCTCGACAAAATGGCCCAAGAAAAAGTTCGATCTCCTAGCCTCTACTGCGTTGGTGTGTCCTCAAGGCCTCCTCCAATTTTGAAGCCATTCCGACTGTGTAGTTGTGATATAACCCAAGCCCTAGCTCTAAGGTCAATCTTTTCCTCGGTGTTCCTTAGGCTAGTGCCTCATACGATCAATTTGATACCTTTAGGTGGAAATTTTTTTTTGATCATTTTCCCTTCCTTGTCTAGGTTAAGATCATCATTTGTTGCTAGATTCTCTCTCCTTAACCTAGGCTAGGTCCACTTGGTCTCGTGTGATCCCACACCTTTGAAAAGTCAAATATTCAAGAATCATTCGGGAAGTCAAATCCAATAAGGATTTTAGGATTGGGAAACTCCTTTACAAGGCATATTCCTCTAACCTAACCTTCAAATCCTCACCTCCTTATCCTAGAAATCTTTGTACCTTTCTTAACAAGCAAGTAAGCTCTATTATTAACCCCCTTCTAGGAAAAGGATCATTAAGGTCACTTCACATCCATTGGTTGATTCATCCTTCACAAGTGACTTTCTATATACCGAGTCTCCTCCCATCGGTGAAAGTCCGTAAAGAGTAGGGAATCTTAACTGAGGTGATAGTGGGCTATGCTTCCATCTTTTCCATTTGATCTAGCAGTTGTCCCTTTAGGAGTCCGTTTTATTCCCCCTGCTAGTTTGAGCAGTAACATTTTGGCGTCGTTGTTGGGGACACGAAACGTGTGTTTTGTTCCCATGTGACATATTGACATAACATTAGTGGTGACTCCATTGGAAGAACAAAGCCCCAGTTCTTCATTGAACTTTAAGATCGATGCTTGTAGGGTGAAGCAAGCATTTTTCTAGGCATCTTTAAATTCACTCTGGTGACTCCTACATATTTTTCATTTATACTTCAAATAGGTTGTCTTTCTTTAATAAATTTCTCTCTTTGGACATTGCTAGCATCTCTGGGCATCCTAATCATGTCATGGGAAGAATGGTATGTGGGGTGCCCGTGTTTGATGGTGATACCCACTCTCCGCAATTGACCACATAGAAAGATTTAATGCACATGCTTCAAGAGAGAAGGTTGTTCACCAAGACGTCCTGATGTTATTGTTCATGGGATATCTCAGTGATCATAACTCATGGTTGCATGATCATGAACCTAGGAGCATCTCATCTATTGAAAAGTTCGTTGATGGCTTTCTTAGACATTTTCAAGTACACCCTGCATTAAGCATCCAAGATGAAGCTTTCATCGAGAATCATCAAGACATTGAGAATCTAAGTAATGAGCAGGAAGACGAGTCCTCCTTGGGTCCACATGATGAGAAGGATGATTTTGAGGACACATGTTGGTAAGAATGAGTCTATGAAAAATGAAGTTGAGACTAACCTTACCTTTCTCAAGGGTAGTACTCCCAATGATTCTCCTTTTGAGAACCTTGAGGAAGGTGATCCCATTAGCCCTTAGAAGATTACATTAGAGATTATTTCCATATTGAAAAAGAGAAATGGGAAGTTGTCGGCCCTCAATTTGACTGTGCTCCCATTTATGACACTGACAAGGAGGATGAGGTTGAGAATGGTCCCCCCTTTCTCCCGAGCATTATTTACGAGGACATATCCATCGATACCCTTGGGAAGGAGAATTATCACTTTCCCTTAAAGGAGCAATTGGAGATGATTGATTCTCCTTTTTGGGAAGACCCTATCTTTGATACCAACAATGATAGGATTGATAAGGCCCTTGCTCGTACCTACATTCCTTGTGATTCCAAGAGTATATTCAAATCACTTGAGCCTCAAGAGTTGGATTTTCAGGAAAAGGGTCCCATCGAGACATCACCTTCCCCTTTGCCCTTTTCTATTATTCATCACCTTGATTTTTCATCAAGTGATTCTCTCACCCATATGACCTCAAGTGACTATGAGCCCTTCCCCCTTCCAAGTATAGTGACAAGGAAGAGCCCATCATTGATTATACTTTACCTCCTTGGACACACCCTCAAGATCTTCATCACTCTATGACCTCCCCTCTCCAATGTGACCATTACATTGAGCGACCTATTTATTGCACCCCTTCCTTCCCTCACCCTCCGTTCCTCTCTTATCATGACCTTGTGGCATCTACAAAGCTTGATCTTATAAACAATGATTGTGGTAGGGAGTTGTTGAGAGTGATCTTTCATTCCACCATTGTGTACTTAAGGGAAAGCCCTGCACTTCTAGATTGGCTTATTCTCCTTCTCCTAGGGCTTCCTTTTACCTCAAATGGAGATCATACTTTCCCACCTCCGACCCGCTTCATCCTCCATACAAATGTATCTACATCCGCTTCGGGATTTTCTACATGAGTAGTCATACTGACAGGCATATGTATATTGATGTGATGATATGTTGGTTGCTTTGGCTTTATGATTACACTTAGCACTGGCATTATTATATGCACGTTAGAGTAGAACGCATTGCATGTTGAGTTTGCATTAAACATAATATCATATGATTTTTCTCATGGTAGATTCGCTGCATTTAAGTTAAAATTTGCATATTTTATTTTTCTGTTGATTTTACGACCTAACACTAAGCATGGGTGATTATAAGACACCATGAAAAACATGTTTCCCCGTGGGTTTAGTCATTGATATGTGCAGGTAACAGGTCTACGGTAACCAAGAGATTGTTGGAGTTCTCGCGACCTCCTGTTCGAGTAACTTCGTCCACTTGTTCGGGAGATCACATCCCAGTTGGAGCTAGATGTTACCTACGATTTTGTGAGTTATATCCCTAGGAGAAAAAATTTCTCCAAGGTGGTCCTCAGCGGACTGCCAACAGCCGCTTGCAGCCACCAGCTAGCTCGTTGTGCCATTTATTTGCCACTTGAGCCAGCGATGTGGTCCCTCACCCATCTGCCATGATCATATGTTTGAAGGTGGGCCTCTCGAACCTAAATGTATCCCTTGTCATTTGATAATTGAGTATTGTAGTTTGCTTATCATGGACACTTTTGGGCATGGATTAATGGGGTGATTCGGTGCAAAGGATGGGCTAAGTCTGTGCTATTGTCCCCTAGACCCCTTTTTTGATGTTAGCCTTGGATTCCAATCCCATGGGATCTCTTTAATGACCATTTGGCTTTAGGGATGATACTTCATGGGAAACCCTGATTTTGGTTGTGTGGTCCCGCTCCCTCATCCACATATATTTCCCCCTTTCCACTCATTATAACCCCATTCATCATTTCTCTCACCTGGGTCCACATTCCTTCACTGGGTCCACATAGGGTTAGCTTTACCCTTCCCCTTGCCCACACCTTGGGTCAGGCCTAGAATGATGCCCTGGAAGTTGATGCAGCTAAAAAGAAACATAAAAGCATAATTGGCCACATTCAACAGGCAAATGTACCACAAAATTCAAAAGATGGTTGAGACAAACACATTTAGCACATGAGCAAAAGTCAATACATGAGCTCTACCCCATCACCCTGGTTCCTACAGGCCCTAGATGAACCTCATTTATCATTTATGAACCCATGATTGTCTCAACCCTTGGTGGGAAATAAACTGCTCTACCTTAAAATGGGTATCCACTGCGATATCTGACACATCATGCTCTTACCCCTTGAGCCCCGAGCAGTTAATTAAAGAAAAACCATAATAGGAAAATGGCATATAAAGAAATGTGGAAAAATCAATGTCGAGAAGCCTCATGAACCACGATTTCTCCCTGCTATACATTATATACCCAAGTGTGGGCTTCCCCTTTACTAGCTACCCTTGTACCCCGGCATATGGCCCAGGGCTGCCCCTTTTCATTCCCTGCTCCATTCATCTCTTTATCAAATACCACCACCTTTAAAAGGATGTGCCTTGGACATATTACCCCTTTAGAAGCAGAAACTACCTAATGGGATACTTGGTTAACCCCTATGGAGCTTGGAGACATTAGCACATGCCAAAGCCCATTATGGAAAGGTAGGTCGTTATGAAGTCCCCATTTGTGGTAAATGGCGTGTAAGCTCTTTTACTCAATTTCCTTGATGACTTGTTGTACTAGAAAGTTAGGGGACACATTGGATCTTATGTAGGATTGCAGGGGGTCTCCATCTTGGGTTTGCTCTCCCTATACGAGGTCCTAATCCTATAGAGGGTTACATTGGCACATGTAGGGTGTGTGTTGAGAGCCACGAACCTCCACAATAGTATACAACACTCCATGGATCTCCAGGGATGTTCAAATATTGCTTGAGATTCACCGATTAGACGAGGAAGATGCACCTGTTTCACCCTGCCCAGCCTACCCCACAATTGTACCATGCACTTGGCAGATGACCCAAGACTTGTATGTTGATGTGGCATCACTTACACTATCATCTAAGCCCTTACAGATGGTCTATAGAAATCTTTGACTTACTTGGAGACCCATGAGGTCACTTGTGTGCCCTCACAGCCATTGGGAGCACCATAGGTTTATTATGTGGAGAACAAAGGGCCAACCCCTTGTCCATTACTTTTCGAAGTCCAACTCATCATTTTGGCACTTATGGACTTCATCAAGCCTCTTAGAGAGCCCAACGACATGCATTATTGATCATTCGACCTCTTGGGAGGCTTATTATTTATTTATGAGCTAATTTGGTGGGCTTGTCACCAATAGATAGTTATTTGCACATTATTTTAGTTAATGGGCTAATGTGGGCTCAAATTAGGTAATTCAAACTCCTAATGAGTGTATAGATAGGAGAGACATTAATTCACTTGTATCATCACTTTGGATTGGATCATTCTTCTCTCATGAGAATTATGCTTTTGTTTCTTGGAGGATGAATTTTGATGTTTGGATTGGATTTTCTTATCTTGGAGCTTCTTTATTGTCAAATTGTCGATGGTGGGATATGGTTTCTTACATGTAAGTACACACATTTAATGGTATTCTTGTTTTACTTTGTCATATGCATTGGAATGGGGTTTGCGCTATACTAGGGCTAATTGTTGCATTGCATAATTGCGAAATTATGGAATTATTGTTTCTATATAGCATCTCTCAATGTATGGGCCATGTATGCTGAATGAAATCTCATAGGGATAATTCTACCATTGAATTTATCTTAATAAGCCATCTCTTTTTGCAAAGTGAAGTATAAAGTTTTGAGGTCACTTCTTCTTGCCCTAAAGGCCAAGCGAAGTAGTCCTCGAGACCTCCTTGATTGAGAAACGAAGTCCTTTATCATCATTCTCCTAGACTCCATTCTACCCAAGGGATTAGGCAATGATCTACCAATAGGTGATCACTCAAAGAACTATTTTTCTTCATTTTTCCCCTTCTCTTCTAGGTCTAACTAATTTTTGTCATCTAGGACATCACTTTCCCAACAAAGTAGGGATAGAAAAATTTCAATCTCCTAGTCGCTACTGTGCTAATGTGTCTTCAATGTCTCCTCCAAATTTGAAGAAATTTTGACAGTGGGATTGTGAGATATCCCAAGCCCTAGCTCTGAGATCAAAGTTTGCAAGTTTGCCTTGGTATTCCCTAGACTAGTACCTCATAGGATCAATTTGACACCTTTAAGTGGAAATTCTTGTTTTTGATCCTTTCCCTTTCCTTGTCTGGGTTAAGATCATCATTGGTTGCTAGACTCCCTCCCCTTTAACCTAGGCTGGGTCCACTTAATCCTGTGTGGTCCCATACCTTTGAAAAGTTAATTATTCAAGAACCACTTGGGAAATCAAGTTCAATAAGGATTATAAGGATTGGGAAAATCCTTTACAAGGCATATTCCTCTAACCTAGCTCTTAAATCCTCACCTCCTTATCCTAGAAATCTTTGTACCTTGCTTAAAGAGCAAGCAAGCTCTATTCTTAACCTCCTTCTAGGAAAAGGATCATTAAGGCCACTTCACATCCATTTGTTGACTCATCCTTCACAAGTGACTTTCCATATACCGGTTCTCCTCCCATCTGTGAAAGTCTGTAAAGAGTATGGAGCCTTCGCTGAGGTGGCAGTGGGCTAAGTCTCCATTGTTGCCCTTGACCTAACAATTGTCCCTTTAGGAGTCCCTTTTAGGCCCCTTGCTAGTTTGAGCGGTAACATGATGGATAGGACCCATCCTCCTATGCCATAGCTCTCCCATATCTTTGTTACTATTGTTGCTAACTAGTGCCTTTGGAGCATCTAGCTGCAACTTGTACAACTTGTTGCTTCTCACCCCAATCTCCTTTACTGACTTCCAATCCCAATGCTTCAAATACACCTATCCTCAAAAGTATACATGATACCCCTTATTGTGAAGAGCATAAACTGAAATCAGATTCCTTCCCAAACCTGACACATGCAAAACATCTATAACATGGATATTTTTCCCTGACTCCCTTTGAAATGTGACTGGCCCTCTCCCAACTAGAGTACACTTGAACGTGTTTCCCATTTGAATATAGAAGTTGATCTCCTCTGCTTTGTAGATGGACAAATATTCTTCAATTCCTGTCATGTGATATGATGCCCCATTGTCAATATACAAGAATCTTGTGGTGGTCGAGCTAGATAGGCAAGATGTAAGAGAGAACTCAATTCAACTCTTTAAGACAATTGACCAATCTCCACAAAGTTGTGATCTGTTGTGACTTCTTCTTTTCACCCTTCTTCCTGTCCAGACATTGACTAATAGTGTCTATGTTCTCCACATCCAAAACACTTGATTTTACTCAAGTCCTTTTTTTCTTCTCTCCCTTGGAGTTAGGCCCTTTGCTTGAGCCTTTCTTGGCTTTGCCCTTCCCTGCAAGAGTAACATTTTCTTCATCCTCATGCTAATGGTCTTTACTACTGCTGTCACTAACAAGGGTCAACCTAAGCTCTTACAAAGTGAAATCGCTCCACAGACGATCCCAGTTAGGTAGGTTTTGTCGTCCATTAATCACTTGGACAAACACGTCCCACCACTTTGAGAACCCATTTAGAGAAATCCTCATGAGCTCATCATCATCCATCTTTTCTCCAACTACTAACTCATCCTTGACTAATCTAAGTCTAGTAACATCACTAACGATCCCTTCTCCTTTGTTCCATCTGGTGTTTCTTAGCTCCTCTTTGAGGATCAATTTTCTATTTATAGTAGCATTCTAGAATAACTTTAGGATGACATCCTCAATCTTCTTGCATGTATCCAATTTTGCAATATGGGGACTGTTAGAGTCGGTCCAGTAGCCCTCCATCAGCGATCAAAACTCTTTGCATTTGCATAAGTAGGTGTCTCGTTAGTGTCATCTCATTGCATTCCATTAGGCATGCCATAACCCTGATGGAGGAGCTGGTGTCTTTATTCCCTTCTTGGCACTGCTGGATCAAGTTATTTCAGTCAATAAACTATATCAAAGTTGTTTGTCTTGTCTTGAGGTCAAAAGTCTTAGGTCTAGGGTTTAGGTCCAGTTTGTCTTCAAGGTCATGTCTCTAAAGTCAATAAATGCCCAGCAGGCCAGAGGAATGATTATCAAAGTGTTTCTTTAAAAGATTTCATCTTGTACAGTTAATTTTTACCTTGGATTTAAAAACCCTGTTTTTAAAGCCAAGGTCATTTCTCAAAATTTTGTAAAAATTGTAAAAATTCAAAAATTCATCGAAAGTCAGTATGCAGCCCTGGTCCCCTTTGCCAAGATTCCTCAGAAGCTATCCCTGCAAAATTTTTCAAGAAAAAACATCAATTCAACCAATTTCAGGACAAAAGGAAACCAAAAAGTCAGCAACATTCAAAGTTTAAAAAGTGTCATGAAAAACATTAGAAAGAGGGTTTTGACATGAAATAAATTCAAAACAAGGCTATAAAGTCTCTCTCTCCCTCCATTAAGCTTCATTGTGCCTTCAAGCAATAGAGCAAATCGTTTTCAAGAGCATTTGGGCGGAATTGCAGAGAGGATCGGTGCGCGACCTCTCCACAGCTGTGCGCGACCTGTTAGGTGGGCGCGACCCGTCCAGGGGGTCCCAATAGTTGTAAAAACACAAGGGCGCGACCTCTTGGGTGTGCGCAACCCTTCAGTCCTGCACGCGACCTTTCAGGAGCTCACCTACAACAATTACTTATAAACTTCAAGAAGACCCCAAATCTCCTCAAGCTTGTCAGGTAGGCCTTCAATCATATAAATTATGGTTTGCTAAAGCTTGAAGAAGATCATGATAATATTTTAAAAGCCTTCATGTGCAAGTAAAGACTCCATGTGCTTTTGCTTGAAAATATCAAAGTTGCTAGGGTTTGTTTTGCTGTTTTAAGGTATTCCTTTTCATTCCTATGGTTCCTACATTTTCCCACCTCCCATTTCTTACTCCCTTATCACTGTTATTTACTTTCCCTACCAAAATATTAAGAAATCAAAAATCAAACCCTAAACCCTACCTTCCATAACATCCTTGCAAATGAAATTGTATGATGATGTATATGTCATAATTCTTCCCCTAAACTCCCTGTTTCATATATTTTTCTCAATTTCCCTTCCAAGTCTCCCTTCCCTAACATTTCCCTTGTGCTACTTGTCCCCTTGAAACAACATTACAAATAGTTAAAACAGCAGATTTTAAAGCAGAAGCAGCAGTACATTTCAGCCACTTTGTTCCTGAAACCATGTCAGAAACCAAAACCGACTATGAGCAAAGTGATGACCATGAGTCAGCTTCAGAGGTTGAGGTACAAAGGAGGAGGGGTGGTAAGGGTGGTCACCATGTGAGAGAGGAGCCCACCACTTTGACCTATTTGCAGCTTGTCCACTTGCAGTCACTGTTTCCGCTACCTATCGTGTTATGAATTGTTGAGAGGATTTCTCAATCAGCATCACAGGAATTGGTCGGCTTGTTTGTTTTGCATTTGCATGACGGCATGTTTAGATCTTGCAATGGTGGATTTTGCATAACCTGGAGTTTTTCTCAAGCAACGGGATACCTTTTTGGAGAAGAGGGAACAAGCGCAAACTATTGGACAGATTTCTATGAACCTTACGATTAAACCTGAATATATAGGTACATGACTGGTGTATTTCCTTTCAGATTTTTGAAGGATGAGTATGTTCCCTTGATGAGGCTCATCATGCGCTATTTCACCTGTGAGGGTAGATTTTCACATTTGTTTTTGTACCATATTCGCTTGTTGATGCATTTCACACGGGTACGGATGATGAACATACCCTTTTTTATGTGCCGGAATATTGAGAAGATGGTGCCTATGGTGCAGAGAAAGAGTCCAGCACAGCAACATAGGAGCATTTACCATTATGCTTTGATCAAGATTGTGGTCATGCATCAGTTGGCCCAGTAGGGTATCCCATGGGAGGATTACATCTCCCGAGACTTCTTCACAGGGACACCACCAGCCCCAGAGGTTGTTCATGAGGAGGGAGGACCTTCACAGCAGCATGATATCCCTGAGACTAGACATGTCAGCTCTCCTCCATTGGTCACTTATCAGAGAGGCGACAGGGCCTTATTTGCATCAGCTCGACGAGTATTTTCTCCACAGCAGGTGGAAGGGGTCTCGCCTTCTTCATCAGCACCACGAGTGTTATCTCCACACCAGGTGGAAGGGGCCTCGCTTCCGACAGCAACACAGGTATCAGAGAGGGGCAAGCAGCCCAGGATTGAGCAAGGATTGTCATGTGATCCAGATATTGACATCATTGATATTGAGGATAGCTCCCCTGCCTCAAAGCTCAAGGAGATCATCCGAGAGCAAAGGACTGAGAATGAGTCGCTGCACAAGAAATTTCAGATGGAAAAAAGGATAATTAACTATTTAGAGCAGCGCAACAAACAGTTGGAGGATGAGCACGAGCTTTATGAGCAGTGGAAGATTCGTGAAGACCGAGAATTGGCTCGTAGGAGACCCGGTGATTTGACATCCATAGATCGAGAATCTATGCTTATTTGGGTCAATGCTCATTTGGAGAGGTTGCTGGCCAAGGCCAATAGAGATAAGGACCTGCTCCGGAATATGAAGAACCATTATTGGGCCCGAATGCACGTATGCAAGGCAAGAATGAAGGTGCTCCAAGGACGGTTGGCTAAGGCACTCAAACGAATAAAAAGGCCCGATCCCCTCCATATCTTGGCTGAGGCTTCCTTGAAGGAGCATGGTGCTAAATGACTCAACCCAGCACAAATTTAAAAAAAAATTGAGCATTTTTGGTCATTTGTGAATTTTTGGTCAAAAAACAGGTTTCTTCACCAAAGGGTCGCGCACCGTGCGCGACCCTTTCGATTGGGAGGTCCATTTCAGGAAAAGTTTGCATTTTTGGATTTGTCATTCAAAAATACACTTGCTCAGCGAAGATCAAGAAATTTCACCAAGTTTTGAGCCTCCAGAAGGTCAAAAAACAAGCAAAAAATGACTTTCTGCCACCTTTTTGACACACAGGAAGCAGTTTTGGGAGATTCCAATTTTGGATGGGCAAATGGACACCAAATTCAGAAATTCCACTTGGGTTGGAAAGTAGACATCTGGAAATTTCCAACAAGCCCACTTTGGCCTCATTTGGACACCTGGAAGTGCCTCAAAAACTACTCCAAAGGTGCGCGACCCGTTCAGAATCAGTGCGCGACCCCTTGGGCAATTTTCACAGAAATTGTACCTACAGCTCAACAAAACACAGTTTTTACTAGGTTTGACTTTTTGGAGTGAATTTTGATCCTCCTTGATGTAAATGATGTAATTTTATGATATTTTGACACTCATTTATCTCTTATAGAAGATTCATTCATAAGATAGGCAAAAATTTAATGAATGAATTGGTTTCCTAGCTTATAGAGGCAAGTTGTTTTGAGTGCCTAGTTTTCAGTGCTCAGTTTAGAATTGGTTGAAACAGCTCCTAGGATAGTGAGCTCGACCCCCAGAGGCAAGGGAAGATGTTAGCTTGCCTATATTATGTGCTTTCTTAGTCATTTTAATGGTTGGACTCTTGAGGGAGAAAGCTTCTATTGTATTACTGATTGTATCTCTGCAGTTTTGGCAAAGGAATAAAGACCAGGGTTTTGCAGTCCTTTTTGGGATTCTTGTGGTTACATGTATTGATGGTGTGTTTCTCTTTGTACTTGTAAGTTTGTTATGTGAATCATCTTCTTACTTTTTCTTCTGAAAATTAGGCAAATGAAGTGTTAAGGTATAATTCATGGTTGCTATGCTCTGCCTTTAAGTTTGCTTAATATCAATGTTTTCAGCTGTTTAAGGAGAATTCAAGATGATTGCTTGCTCTCCTTAGCTCCTCACCAGTCATTCTCATCCATCCAAATCTTTCAAAGGCATCAATACAGTCTCCTACCTCGCCCCAAAGAACCTCCTGCAAAAACTGTGTCCAATCCCCGCACCCAAAATTGCCTTTCCCCAATTTTCCACCAAAACCCTAAAAATCCCAAATCAAACCTTTTATTAGTTTACTAGCCTAAAATCAGTGTTCTTTATTGGTTATCTCTGCCCGTTGAAGATATTTGCCGAGATAGACCGGAGAGAGCCCTCGCCTGCCTCGTAGGGCTAGCTACAAGGCTAAGTGGTATGATGTTGCCTTAAAGTTTACCTTTTTTAGCCTGAGGTGAAATTTCAAGTGCTAACATATTGGCGACCATATTGAGAAAGAAAAAATGGTTTTCTTTTTTATGTCATTTGTTTTATAAGCTACAAACGAAGCTTGAGGTTATGCCAGGTAGCCTTCGAAACGCTTTTGCTTTGCATTAGCGAAAGTAGATAAACGTTGCTTCAGTCAATCTCCGGTCTAGCTTGTAAACGTGAAATTTAACTTGTTAATTACCCCAGTACATGTATCAAGTTCAGATCTGATGGTTGATGGTGGACACCGATCAGACACTTGAAAGGCTGAAATCATTCACCTGGCGACTCTAAATCATTTTTGAGATCATATCCAAAGACTCCACTGGAGGATGATCCCGACCATCAAAAACATGAAAGGACAACATGGATAGATCAGGTATTCAAGTTGGAATTTCATCCAAGACATTTTGTTCTTTGTCATAAATTATTTCTTCTCTTTTCCCAAGAATGTCAAGAAGGCTTTGCAAAGTATATTGTATTTGAGAAGAGATCCTCGACCTGCAGTTGATTCTTTCCCTTTGAAGATTGTGAATACCAAAGATTTTCATACCTTTGAGCTTGATCAAGACCTTTCTTCTAAATCTTGTGATGACCGTCTTAAAATTGATGAACCTCGAAAGACCAAGACCGATTCTATACCTGCTGTACATACCCCAACACCTTGTAAAATTCCAGATCGGTATAAACCTCTTGTTTTACCTTCTGTTCTCCATGCTTTCCCCAAAAACTATGATCTATACTTGCCGAGGTTTGATGGTGAATGTAAGATGTCAATGCTGAGCCAACATGTGCAGAATGTTGAGATTTTCTAACCTTTTTGAAGTTGATGAAGAAGATGTTAGTATAAGGCTTTTTGCTCTTTCTTTGCAAGGCAAAGTGAAGAGTTGGTTCAAAACCTTTCCTGATGCAAGCGTCTCAGATTTCCAGCAGTTTGTTAAAGTCTTCCTTGACAGGTGGATGATCGGGCAGAACCTTTTCTTGATTGTAGAAGAGTACAACCAGTTGAAAAGACTACCAGGGGAGACAGTACAACATTTTTCTGCTAGATTTAACCAAGTTTATTATTCAATGCCAGTTGAGATAAGGCCTACTCCTAGATCTGCTCTCTTGCACTATCCGGGTGCCTTTGATCCGAAGATGGAGTTTCAGCTGAGAGAAAGGGATATTGCAACACTTCATGAGATGCAAAACAATGCAATAAATGTGGAGGCACATTTGCTGATCCGACGGGAAAGGTTGAAAGAAGAAGAGATGAAAAACATAGATCCGATCGAATCAACATCTCTAGAGGAGAAACTTGACATTTTGGTAAGTGCAGTGGAAAAGATGATGGACAATATCAACGCAAGGAATGATGATTATGTTCTAGCTCATGGCTCGATGATTGAAGAAGAACAAGTTGCTGCTCCAAAACATTTTGTTTCTTATCCTAGTTGTCATAGATCTCATAATGATTGTTTTGTAGATCACCTTGGCGAAGAAAGAACTGTTGATATGACCTGCATGCTTGATGATATGTTTTATACCGATCATTTGCCTCAGTTTGATCAGTATGATGATGATTATGTTCTCCAAAAAGAAGCTAATCTTGTAGATGAACAAGCAGCTAGTTTGTGGGAGGAAGAAGTTCATTTTCAGCAGCTTGAATACAATGTTCAGCCATCACATATCAGCTATGACAGTGACGAGGAAAGTGCAACAAAGTTTGAAGTAAGTGCAGGATCTTTGTCTTTTTGTTTTGATTCATGTTAGTTCATCAGAGATAACTACCATGCAATCAGGAATCAAATGTCAACAAGTCTTGATTTGAATCATCTTGAGAACAATGAAAATTTTGTTCAAGACTTCTCATATTCAGATTTGCAACCCCCGAAAGCCATTGATTGTCAAGTTGCAGCTGAAGACTTGGAAGTGCACACACATGATTTAATGATTCAAGGTGACTCCGTACCATTATGTTTTGAATCATTTCAGTTTTTGAAGGGTAGATTGCATAGTAAATCTTCAAATGAACAGCCTATAACAAATCAACAATCTCTCAGTGTTAATGTTGAGGATGAGACAGATAACAAAATTCTTGAGAAGCCTGTAGCATAAGATTTGTAGCCACCAAATGAAATTGAAGGCAGATTACAAATGAAGCTGTGGAAGACGAAATACATGATTTGACGATGCAGGAAGATTCTATACCCTTTTGTTTCGAAGCATTTCAGTTTATAAGGTAGAATCTTCGTAAAATCTCTCAAGAAAAAGATGAACAGCTAGAAGGATGTCATACATTTTCAATGGATAGATTGCAGCAGTCTGTTCAAGTTTTTCATGATCCAATAGTTGATGTTTTGGATGAGGTTTGTAGTCAAATTCTCTTTCCATTGACTATATGTGAGCTTGAAACATGTATTGATACAAACTTGATCCGGCAGCCTGTTTCTTTGTCATTTTCAGCAGAGGTCTCGTCACAAGGCTCAGATCAAAGTTTGCATTCATGGTATGAGGAAAAGAGAAGTAATCCATTAGATGAGCTAAGTTCCAGTGTGCTTGAATTTCAAGATCCTTATGTAGTGTTTTTGGAGGCAGATAGAGAATTCATATCATTCAACGGATCTGTTTCTAAGTTATCATGGGAGTTGCCTTTCAGTAGTTCTCTCTTGTTGTTCATAAGTGAGCACTTGCGGAGAATTCGAACAACAAATGAGATACTTACTTGGTTGCACTGGTTGTTTCATTTCACTTGATCAGGTGATGAATGAAACTGTTAGAGTAGGTTGTGATGAATAAGCTCCACTTTGAGCATCATTTCCAGTTTGTCGGTTGTGTTTAAGTATTGAGTCAGTTTTTAGTTGAGTGGGAGTCAATTTTTGTCATCTGAGTCATCAATTTTCAGTCATGCATTTTAGTTTGAGTTTATGACTCCATTTCCCAATAGATAAGGCACTAGTTTGCTCTCCCAAAGATCTGTTGTTCTTGGCACCTCCAAGGAGCTGCCATCCCCATTGGAGCCAATGTTAGTGTCAGTCTTTCCAGCCTTCCTCCAGTGATCAAACATGCTCTTACAAAGTTATTTTGAAGTGTCAAGGTCAAATTTGTCATTTCAAAGAGTTTTCAAGCAAAATTTGGTCACTAGGCATTAGGTCTAGGGTTTGCTTTCACTCCTTCAAAGTTGCCCAAATGCCAATCTATGTCACTATTCAGCTGAGTCTATCATCATTCATAGGGT
>APFE031612223.1:157925-198859 GCA_000404065.3 Pinus taeda
TATATGAATTAATAATATAACTATATATTATATATTACAAACGAATAGTCACGTCCGTTGACTGTTTTTAAAAAAAATCGTGAATTGAATACCACCGCAGTTTTTATTTTTTAACGGACGCTGTTTTAAAAAATCGTGAATATCACTGCAGATTTTTAACGGATGCTACGGTTGATAGTGGGTGTGAACAGGTGACTGGCGGAAGGCGGAGTCGGTAGATAGATTGCAGTGGGTGATGAATAGGTAACCGAGATGCAGTAGAGTGGACAGTAGATGCAGGGAAACACAGCGTATACCCAGCTATGACAGGGATGTAATGCAGTTGACTGGAGCGCCCAGACAGGGTCGTGAAGCGGCAAGCCCACCAGAGACCAAAGACAATAGTTAATACACGCAGGAAGAGAGGTTTGGGCAGCGGATGATAGGTTTTGTGCAGTGTCTTGCCGGAGAATCGAACGGCCTCTGATACTAATGAAGCGGAAAACTTCAGGATAAACATATATATATATATTGTTATATATGTTATATTTATTAATTAATGATTGCAGATAGATGATATACATTGCGGAGCCTGGCTATATATACCGCCAGAACCCTTTGGGGAAGGGGTTGATCTTATGATCGATCCCTTTCATTTTATTCTAACTAATATCTGATTAATAACCTAATTAATAATTTTACATACAATATCTCAATTTAAAAAAAAAAAAAATAAATAATAATAATAATAATAATAATTGGTTTGAGTGAGTACTCTCAATTCATGGCCATTGCATACCGAATTACCCATGGAACTCTGCCTCCCAGAATCTTCCCAGAGAAAAAAGAGTTACTCCAACTCAGCAAGGAAGTTGTCGTAGGAGACCGGTGCCTCTATGAGGATTACACAGAGATTGGGGTTTACAGTTGTGAACTTCATGCATACCGCCTACCAGTGTTCATGCCTATGAGGATCTTCACCCTTGAGTTCATTCGACATGTCCTCAGTGTAGACCTACTCCACTTTGTACCAGCAAAGAAAGGCTACATTTTTAAAATGGGACAGCCTATAGGCCCTTTTGTTGTAAACATAAGGCAGGGTTTCAAACTATTCGAGGCCTTACTCGAATCCATGGATTTCAAAATTTGAGACACTTGGCATTACGACCCCTAAGGCATTCTTGCCCGAAGAAGATAAAAAGATTAAAGCTTCAACTTACGTGCGTGATCCCAAGCCAAAAATTGAATGGAAAACTAACTTTGATTCTTGGCCTCTTAATACAGAGATGGAGACCGAATCCCCAGTCAACACGGGGTATAGCATCAAAGATGCCTGCTGACTTAGCAGGGGAGGATGACATGGAGGAAGAACATTTCAGTAAAAAGGTAAGAAGTCAAGGACAGGAACAGGAACAAGAACAGGGCTATGAAGAAGAAGAATTGGGTATACAGCTGGAGAAACCAGTGTCTAACCACTCAGGATTCCAAATCAATCTGGAGATTCCACCAGTAGCCTCCCTTACATCCTACACCGAAGTGGTCATCCCAGATCCTAAACACAATGCTGATTTTACAGGGTCAAGTTGGCCTCTAGGAAAGGCTATTCAAGATAACAACAGGAAGGTCAGGGAGAGTCTGCATAGGGATATGGCTTCCAAGATAACTCCTCGCCACACTAGAGTTTTAGTCTCTATGAACCTGGAAAAAGAGGAAATGAGAATAAGACTGCAACATCCATCAATACAGTCCCCGCCCACAGGGCCTGAGTTCCAGAATTTGGATGTCTCCCTAGACTTAACCAGTGATCCTTTGACAGATAAAGTGAACTTACATAAGTAGGTTGGGGAGATGTTATACAATGATCTAGGTAAGAACCTTATGGACCATCAACAAAGCTAACATCTACATAGATAAAATATCTAATAAGGTGAAAATGGAAAAGATCAAATCTAGAGCATTGTTCTTACAAAAGGAGTCTTATAAAGAGCTGATCATTAAGCTGGGAATAGATACAAAGGGCATGTCAGCAGTGGCAACTATTTTAAAATCAAAATAGCAGGAAAATCAAGAGTTGAGATGAAAGTTAAAGATGTCTGGAGGTGAACATATCCAAACAGAGGAGCTTACCCAGGTTGAGCTAGAGAAGGAAGCACTAATGAAGGAGATGGTTGATTACAAGGATAAGGTATTGACCTTGGAACAGACAGTGACTGAGATGCAAAATAATATTGCATCCTATGTTTTCACGATAGTAGTGTCTAAATATCCTCAGAATCCCACTAATCGCCTCACCCAAGCACTCACTGAGCTTCAGCTGTCCGAAGGAGAAATGAAGAAGATCCAAGGTGATTTAGATGTTGCTAGAGACCAGTTAGCTCAGAAGGATAAACAGTTGCAAGCCTTGGTTATAAACGTTGAAACTATCACTAAGGATATATAGGTCGCTACACAGGAAATAAAAGACCTGAAGACTAAACTAAAAGGAAATATGTCTCTCATTGAAGCCATGCAATTGGTATGGGATGAGATCATCCAAGAAATGAATAACAGATGGGAGCCCATAACCCTGATACATGAGAAAAGGCTTATCTCGCAGACACTGAACCCTCGATCATAAATGCTAAAGAGAGGAGTATAAATAAACCCCAATATGCACTGGATTTTTTTAATTTCCTTAGTGAGAAACTTGCAGAGGAGTTGAGGCAAATGGATATAGTAGACAGGACGAGTACTGTTGTGGATATCTTTAAGGTAATTTCAAAGGAAGAAGCCTGGATCAAAGTAGAGAAGAGCCTGATTAAAATGTTGAAGGATGTAGCTGCCTTCAATGAAGAATTTGATAGACTTCGACATGTTGAGTTGCCTAATCATTTGGGGTCTCATGGAGAATTGTTGCCACAGGAGCAATATAACCAGAAAATGATTGAAGTAAAGAGTAAGGCAGGGTCCTCTCATGAGAAAACAACTACTCTGAAAGAGACAACAATAGTAAACTTCTTAAAAAGGGAATTTCAGTTACTTAGGATGGTTAGAAGTCTCTTTCATCGTCGACTCGACTATTCGGGCTTGATTAAGTTGAAAATTAACTATAAGAAGTTAAGTGTTGCTCATCTACCTCCTCAAGCACTATGGGAAAGATGTGAATTGTTCGCCAATCCACCGATGGTGCAAATGGTTCACCCTCAGCCTCCGCATGCGCCTCACCAGGCCTCATCATCCAATCGCCCTTGACAACTCTCTAGATCATGCCAAGATTTGGCATTTTAATTTACTTTTATGATTAATTTTACTTGTTTTTTTTACTTTGTTCAGTTGTAATGAATACATTTCAGTTGGAACAATTGTGCATGCGAACAGGCTGAAGTTTTGAGATATTTTTGACATGATGATCTAAATCAAGAATGAATATCGTGCTAACATCTTATCTCGATTTACAGAGGCCTATATAGGCGGTTTTGAGAAATGAAAAAGGGGTTCATAATTTTGGAAAGAAAACTTTGTGTTGTTTTTGTGAACTTTTTGCTTCTTCCATGTATATACTAGTCATAATATTAGTGAAAATCAATGGCGATTCCTTCATTCCAGGACTACATTAGGTCTCTTCTCTTTTGTAATTTCATAATGTTCATGTTCTTCTCATATTTCATGTTATGTAGTTGTCAGATATGTTTCCTTAATTTTACAGATTCATTTGAGTTAAGATGTTGATGAAAATACCTGTATTGGTTTTTGAAAACTAAATCTTTAAATGCACTCCGTGTGTCTTTGCATCCATCCTTTTTCATAGTCGTGATGTCTTATGAATCCAGATAAGTGTGGAATTCTCGATATTTTGGGATCATTGTGTCTCTTATATATATATATATATATATATATATTATATATAGAGAGAGAGAGAGAGAGAGAGAGAGAGAAGAGAGAGAGAGAGAGAAGAGGGAGAAGAGCGAGAGAGAGAGAGAGAGAGATATAGAACTCATGGACTATGCCTTTCCTACAATGATTGAACCAACTAAGTTTTCTTGGTAAGAAACAGTGTAAGTGGTGTCTCCATCCTTCGAAGAATGATACACCAGATTCAGATGTATGAGGCACTAGTCTCTTAGCAATCAAGAGGTTGTCTCTAGAATCGACAACACCTTTGATGCCCAGTAACCCTTTGAAATCGCGGTTACCTGCCATTCATGGTAGTTATTATTACATGTTCCCCATACCACTCCTAGCAACTGATTTATCATTAAGGAAACGATGTGAGAAAAATCCCATAAACCCATAAGACTCGTTAAAACCCCAATATTATTTGCAAGATGAAAATCCATCAAAGAAAATAGAATTGTTGAAAATGCAACAACAAATTCCTAATTTAATTTTGTCCTTGAATAAAATTGGGAATAAAATTGTAATTCCACATGTCATGACATTTTGTATTAGTTAACTAAGTTAATTTGACTTAGTTGGTTGAGTTAATTCGAGCTAAGGGTCTAACTTGAGTCATGTAGAGTGTCTCCTACATTATAAGAGCCCTGGTTGAGTTTATTTTGAGTTGTAATTAATTAATTCAGTTTAACTGAGTTAAAGTCAGTTAAACTAGTTCCAACTGTTGGAGGAACTAGTGGGAGGTGTAGTAGTGTGGTGATGCATGCAATGTAGTGTGGTGTTACTTACAATGATCAACCAGTGAACTGATGATTCACTCATAAATAACTCATGCATGTCATATCTAAGAGTTACCCTGTTGAGATTAGAGTTTAGGGACATTGTACTATCAGTCGTATAATCATTTGAATTATACAGGTGGTGCATGTAATCATAGGAAGGCCTATGAGGACTACACAATTCCAATTGAGGAATTTCCCTAATTAATAGGGGGTTAATTCCCAACGAAACAGCCCAAGGAAATAGGGACTTGGGCAAGTAGAAATTGGTTAAGTATTGGCCTGGGCTTGTTTAGGAAACATGTGAGACAGATAGAGATAGTGCAAACGTTCCTCAGGCTTGAGAAAAACACTGTAATCTTCTCATATTTTCTTACTAATGCAATATACATATAGCAGGGGTTTTTAGTTGTGGCTTTCCCTAGGAAATCATTGTGTAATGTGTTGATTGAATTCTTTCTCTTGTATGCTTCGTGATTTCACGGTCATTTAATTATTTCCGCTAATGGGTAGAGTAGATTCAATTCTATTGTTTTAGCATATTACACTTAGCAGTTTGAATCTGTAAGCAATTTCTACATGGTATCAAAGAAGAAATCACTTTAGAAGAGGAGAATACGAATTTGTCTTTTGCAAATGAAAACGAATTTGCAGTATCAGACTTCAGAGCCAGCAGGATGTCGTTCTACGGATTGAGACTCGAATATTCCCTTGAAGGTAGTTCAAACTATATTGCTTGGAAGGTATTGTGACCATCAACAACCCCCCTTTTTATTAGGGTTAGCAATAACATTAATAAATGGGGACCCTCCCAAAAAAAAACAAAACTTATCACTTAAGATTGCCTTTTTATTTTCAATAAAACATGATATCAAAGCAAAACTCCCAACAATATGAATTCCTACCGTTTCACGTTTCATGCACATAAAAAACATTACAAGTGTTGAGCCTTCTTATGAAAAACGCCATATAACCACAAAAGCTAGGAAAACCCTTGTAAGCGGAAAGTCTCGAATACTAAGCAAAACTTTAATAAACCCGCTTTTTAATGATAGCATCGCATTGCAAAGAAGGTCATGGCGGGCATCCCTTACACAAGTAACTCTGCGAAAATGTGAGAATGCGAAATTGGAAGCTTTACAAACTCATCGCATATCGCAAATTTCAAAAATATCGTAGCGCCACTTAATGTAAAAGCACCCAAATATTGTGAAATGCGATAAAGCTTCTCGTAAATCGCATCTCATAGCCACCTGATGAAACAAATGGTTGTTAAAGATAATAGGTTTTGCGATATCGCGATCTGCAATATTGCGAAGCAAATCGCAAACCTAAGGGCTCAGAGTTCAATAACAGTACTTTTCGTCGTTCGATGCAGAGTTATGAGCATTAAATTTTAGCTTAACAGTCCATTGATGGTTATTTATTAAAAATGATTCAGATTTGGTTTAAAGGACCATCTCACGTAAGGTGATACCTTTGATATGATTCTAAAACTTAAAAGCCTTTCCCATCACCTTATTCTTATTCATTATTCACCATCATCCTTATCATATCTTTGTTCTCTGCTTACAATTTTCAGGAGCAGTACGCAAAATAGCACGTAGAGCGTAATGGGAAAGAAAGGCAAATCTCCTGCATCTGAAAAATTAGAGATGACTCCATTATTTACAGACACCACTTGTACCAAGGAAGCAGGGATATCTACTTGGGAAGGCATGTACCGACTGTTAGAAGAAGAAAACCTGAGAGTTATGAAGGTTACAGTCATGGCAGATGGACGTGGGTCATATGAAGCATTACTAACAGAGCTTGCATGCTCGTTTCTGCACCGTATTGCAACGAGGCCGAAGATACTCCCTTACACGGATATGGTAAAATGGATTATAGATCACGTTGATAGATCCGACAGGCAATTCAAGACATGGAACCAGGAGGTCATGGGGTCATTTACCCCAAGTAATTTGAGGCATATGTATCACCTGCCAGAACCTTAGGCCAGTTATAACAAACAGTCTGTGGAAAAAATCGCCAAAGAAAACGAGGATTTAGCAGACTGCACAAAAAGTTGGTCCGTGAAGGAGGAACCATTAAATAAGGATAAAAATGGTATGTACACCACTAGATCTCTCTCTTCTCCCTATTGTTTTGTCGTTGCAATGTAGTGTAGACTATTTGGGAAGCCAAATATCAATAAGTTTTCATCAGAATGGTTACCTTTATTAGATGCGGCCACCAATGCCACCATAACGGATTGGGCCCAAATTTTATCAGATAATATAGTTTCTACTATTTTAAGTTATCGAACTAAAAGAATTTTTGCTCAGAGGTTTTACCCTCCATTCTTTTTAGTTGCCTACGTCATGGATGCCATTTGTTTCGTCTCTGATTTCCCTATCATGGGGTGGAAATGGACAGTATAGAACCCTCTACCCATTCAGGTTTATCATAAAGAACTGTGGGAATCCAATTTCATCCCACATTTCTACAATATTTTTCATGGAGTGATGCTTCCTATTCATAAAATGCTATATAATAAAGACGCCCCAAGATTCTCCCCAAAAGCTGAAATTAACATTCTCCCTGTGGGAAGGTGGTTCAGTGAGGAGTTATTCACATACATTAGGGTATTTGGGAGCATTGCTTCACCTCACATACTTCCTCTGTATGTCCCCGACAAACTAATGGCCCGAGAAATAGCTTACCAGACCTGTGGTGTTGGTGGAATGAGCAGAGAACTCAAGAATTCTAAGAAGGCCATTTGGCCTCAATTCCCTATAGTCTGCGGGGCTTTTGCATTATTTGATTTAGGGCATGCTTTTAAAGAGGTTGATAATATGCTATGTTTATAGCTACCCAAGTACCCAGGGAGGCAGTACGATCCCTTTGATGTTATAAAGAATTTACAACAACGATCAAAATAAAAGTGTTTACCAAAGAAGATGATCTCTTCGACGATGTGTTTCAGCAGAAGAGCACTCTCAGAGAAATTCCACATTTGGCACAACTTCAGTTTGACCAAGGAAAACTTCAAGAGTTTAACCATTACAAAGAATAGAGGTTGGCAAATTTCCCATTACACAAATTGCGCATTGAACCAATAAGGGAGCCCACTCCCAATATTAGCATAAGCGAGAGTTCAAGAGAAGAGAAATCTAAATCAAAGTCTGAAAGGGAATCAGCTGAAAAATCCGATAAGAAGTAAAAGAGTGAACATAGCAGAAGTGAAGGGTCAATCAAAGGTACAACTTAGTCCACAGAGAAGTCTGATCAGCAGGTTTTGTCCCCAAAACAGGCCGAGACTCCCGCTCCCCTCGCAAAGCCAACAAAGCCAATTATAGCAGATCTAGAAAAAGAGTGGTAGAATTTCAATGAGCTAATAAACACCGAGGAACAGAGTATAGAGCCACTGATTAACCTAGGGGAGACATCCACAGAGATGATAATAGAAGAGGTTATTAATACTCAAGACACAAAGCATATTCATGTTGCTCCGTCGTCCGAAATTGTATTGAAAATAGAGGAGATTCCTCCTCTGGATGTATTTTATAGCCCGCAACATAAGTTTGTTGTCAGGAGACAAAGGAAGAAATGAAAAATAGATATTGTACTCTCTCCATAGGTTGAACCTTTGGATGTCCTTTGGCAAGACCCAACTATCGATCCATCGAAAAACCTAACTAGACTCTCTCAAATCGCAGGGGCATATGCTTCTGCAACAATTGATAAAGCAACTGAAGTTCAAATGCTATTAAAAGAAAAGGAGGATAATATCCTATTTTTGGAACAACAACTACAGTAGGCCAGCATCAGCCAAGAAGCAGAGATACAATTGGCAAAGCTCCAACAGGACTTCCAGGAGATGCAATTGAACTATCAAAGCAGTCTCGCCAATAAAGAAGAACAATTACAGACCACGATAGTATTGCATAAGGATGATCCTAAAATTGAAGAGTTCATCATAGAAGCCCTTGCCCTCAATGACCAACTCTTGCAACAGCAAGAAATACTCTGCCAAAAGATCTCGCAATGGAATCCCCATTCCGAAAAAAGCAATAATATTACAAATCAAGTCGTAGATTTACGACTTGATTATGATTCAGTTTTTAAGAAAGTTTCTGACTTTTTGAATTCACAGAAATTAGAGGAAGGACAAAGAGCATAATTGCCCAGGATCGATGAATCTCATAAAGAAATATTATTTGCAAAATGGGATGCACAGCTCAAAGAAGCAGAGCAGGCGATGGAGGAAGTAGCAGAAGCAACAAACAACATCATCGATTGCATCAACGAAAATCTGCACACAACAAATTTAATATCAGAAACCACTCCAAGATTCCTCCCAAAGACACAGCAGCTTCAAATGAGGTGGAAGCAAATGGCAGAGGAAAAGGCAAAGTCAATTAAACAGATAAGCAAGTTAAACTAGGATACTTACTGGCAGTCCCTGGTAAAACCACATAGCCAATGGATGACTCTGAAATGCCTCATAACGCCCACCGAGAAGACAGCGCCATCACTTGCTAATTCCGTATTCATAGGACAATTAAAATCTAAGGTTGGCCAATCGACGCTCTTGAAGCCCATGCTGGATATTTGCAATTTAAAAGAATAGATGCCTAATTTAGCATAGATACAGTTTTAGTTTGATTTTAGTTTGATTTTAGTTCAATTTTGCTTAAAATGAGGAAGGTGGTTTAAACCTCCTCATCTATTTTTGTAATATTTAATTTTAGTTTTCATTAGAGTAGTATTTAAACCCCTCCCATACATTTAGAGAGGGGTCCAAAATTTTATCAAAAACAATTCTTCAGAACATGCAGTTTGCCCCCCACTGAGGAGGTTTTGATAAATGAATGGAACGAGATTTATTTATATTTGAGTTTGATGTCTGCTACTGAAATGCACTTTTGTACTCTTAGTGGATATTGAATTATTTGAAGATAAATCTATATTGTTGAAGCTCATGAGTAGAACCTATTAACAATGGTACTTTTATCTCCTAATACTTTTTGCTTATGTGCCAAGTGATAAATTATTTTTAGTTACTGATATATGAAATCCTGAATGTTCAGTTGTCATTATTGCACTTTTGTACGGTGATAACTATTCTTTTATGTTGAGTGTATGAATAACTTATTATGCGATGTGTTTATCATAATTGTTTCGGCTAATTTCTTATACGAAACAATCATTTTTAATGGATTCCTTTCTCGTAGTAATTGAATGATTTTTATTATCAATTACTGTTGGAAATTATTTTAGATCACATAAGTAAAGCGTTACTCTTGGGATAGTTTAAAGTTAGATGTTTTCTTTCATTAGAATAAATTGCATATGTTAGTTAAGAGATAGATTAAATCTAGAATAAAGCATTCACCCCATAAACCCCAAAAAAGAAAAACATCATCTCGTTAGTTCACCATCATAAACAGATTGGGAAACTGGTCCCATCATCCCCAGTCAGAGCCACTATTCCAAATGGAAAAGGAGTTTCTTTCAAGGTATGGGCCGGGTGGTTATCCCCCTTGTTGTAGGCCCGATTTTCGGGCCTTCAACATATTTGGCGCTAGAAGGAGGGCTGAACTATGAATGGCGAGTGAATTCAAATCAATAGCCCATTCTGAGAGTAAATCTCCCTCAACATCTCCTCTGACTTCTCCCTTGCATTCTGAATCTCCAATTTCTAAGCGAGAAGTTGAGAAAACAACAACCACTGCTGAAAACCTAAACATTTAGATAAATCTACTATTGAACCTCCTGAAGTTCAGTCTTTAATTCATAAACTTCAAGGATTTTCAATATCACCACAGAAATCTGAGTTATCTCAAGGCAATGTGACTTTGCAATACATTCCTCCCATCATCTTACCAGATTACAGAGTGAAAAGCTTGATATTGAACCAACAAAATTCCCTCTACCTAAAAGAAAAAGAGCAAGGAAGACACCGAAAGGGTCTAATAGTGAGACTCTTTCATCATCATCATCCATTCCATCTAATCCATTGGAAAGTCAACCATCCACTCCCCAACTCCATATTGTTGTTCAACAGGGTACTAGAACTTCAACATTGTCTTCCCAACCACTTGTAACCTCATCTGCGCTTTCCTCTATTAGTATCTCCACAATGGCACAGAGACCATTGAACAATCCAGGGGCAGTCACAATCTCTGCACCTTTGAGTCAATTGCCGGCTCATCTCGAAAAATGGCTGCCAAAGTTTAACCCAAATATAGGCGTACTGGCAGAAAAACACATAAAAAACTTTATGCTGTCAATAAACTTAAATGGAGTTACTGAAGAAGACGTTGTTGTTAGGCTTTCCTGTATACCTTACAAGGAGCGGTTGGGTCCTGGTATTTTTCATTACCATCAGGATCCATTACTAGTTGGAATATTTTCCAAGAGCAGTTCTTGACAACATTCAGTGACGATAGGTCTACAGTGACATTAATCAATGACCTCTCAAATCTTAAAACTGAATCAAGAGAACCTATCAAAGATTTCAACTTGTGATTTAATAAACTCCTAGATAAGATTCTTACTGCATCTAAACCTAGTGAAGAGGTTCGAAGTGAATGGTATATATTTGCCTTACCTTCGAATATAACAATCTTTGTAGATAGGGATGCCAAGCCAACATTGGCTGAAAATATGAAAGAAGCGATAGCGGTGGAAAAACGTATCTTAGCTTTAGAAAAGAAAAACACTATAGATGAAAGAAAATCTAAAAAGGTTGCTTTTAGAGATGACCCTAAGAAAAAACAATCAAAGGACCCATTCGACTTGGAAGGGTTACAAAAAGTTTTAAAAACCATGTCCAACGAAATGGTTGATATTAAGAAACAAGTGGTAGAAACCTTTCAAACCTTTCAGGAAGAATCCTTCAACTGATCCAAAGCCTCCCAACGCTATAACAAACGCAAACTCAGAAGGGGAAGAAGAGGAAGTTTCAAATGAGGAACATTCTGATGATGATGAGGTTGTAGAACTACAAGGTATGTGGGACTTCATTCTTCTCAATGAAGAAGATCAAGACGCATTACCAATGACTACCAGAAGTATAAATCAACTTGATCCTCCACAATCTACTTCTAAATAGAGAAACCCAAGCCCAACTTCTAAAGATAAAATTGCAGGTAAGAAATCCTCACCAAAGACAACTCAGACAAACCCAGTCCATTTTGATTCAACAACTCCATCTAAAACACTAATCATTTCTGATGAAATGGAATATAATATTGTTGAGGATATGAAGAATACTAGGGCCAACATTACTTTTCATGAGCTGAGTAAATTAAAGCATCAATAGAAACTACTTCTAAAAGAACTGCATGCAGTACCGATTGCACCTCTACCTGCTGCTGTAATCTCACAAGCTACTAATGAAATGGGAAGACCTCTGACTAGTATGTCAAATAAAGTTGATCCAAATGACATCGCTTTAATTGGAGGAAGGTCAAAATCCCATACTCCTCCATTCCTCCTTACCTTTGAAGTTTTCAATAAAAAATTTCATAATTGTTTGGTAGACTCTGGTGCTTCATCTAATATTTTGCCTAAGACAGTTTGTGCAAAGTTAAATGTCCAACCTCAAAAGTCTGTAGTGCGCATAGTGCATCTAGATCAGTCTCGAGTCGAAGTTATTGGCGAACTCAATCAAGTGACCATAAGGCTTTCATCGAATCCAAAGGTATGTCAAGTCATTGATATAATTTTTGCAAATATTCCTGAGTTTTATGGATTAATTCTTACCAGGGATTGGTCAGAAAAACTTCACAGTTACTTTGCAACCGACTGGTCACACATGTGGCTTCCTTACAATGGTAAACCAAATCAGATAAAGGTTGAGCGAGAAAGACACCAAAGATACATAGTGACGGAGTTAGAAGGATAAAATGAACCTATAGCGTATAGCAATAATATAATTGGAAACTATTCTGTTGATTCATTCTTAGGGAATTTCAATGCTCATATTTCACCTTTTTTAGAAAATTCTGTTTTATCTCAAATAGAAAATTTCTCTCAAACAGATACTTCTAAATGCATTAATTTTGTAGATAGGCCTGTAAATAAATCTTTGTTTTGGAAATTATTTTTCGACAATTCTAAGTCTAATGATGGAGCAAGAGCAGAATGTATATTAATTAGTCCAGGAGGGGAGAAAACCTTGCTAACCTATAGACTCGAGTTCAATTGGACAAATAATATTGTGGAATATGAAGCTCTAGTTCAAGGGTTATACAAGGCAATCGGACTTGACATCAAATATCTACAAGTCTTTGGGGATTCTGAGATTGTTATTAAGCAGGTACGAAATACTATACATTGTCTATTAGGTCACCTAAAGCATTATCAATCGTTAGTACAAGACCTGACTTCACATTTTATAGCATTCAATATTTCATCTATTCCCAGACTCCAAAATGCTAGTGCTGACCTCCTGGTTAATGTAGCTTCCAAGCACATTCCCTCATAAGACTATAGTCCAGACAAATTCTCAATCAAATTGATCTTTAGACCCTCCATCCCAGATAATGTTACCAACTAGAGAGTTTTTAACGATGACCCTGATATTGTAAGTTTTCTGACTTCAGAAGCCTCTTACAATAATCAAATAATTGATGAAGACCAACATGACAAATAGTTATAACAAGGAAGCACCAATAATGTTATACCCAAATCTGTAGTCAAATTGGAAGACCTATATGATTTAAAGGACAAATTCAAAAGGTCCACCAATTCAAAACTTCAGATTTCAACTCTGAGGTATGAATTAGTGAATCTAGGAACATACATAAAACCGTAAAATATCAACTTAGGTCTTGGTCTAGCTCCTGAGGAGAAATCAACCTTCATTCAACTATTGAAACGGTATAAAAATGTTTTTGCTTGGAATTACGATGACCTAAAAACCTACGACACTTCAATCATACAACATACAATTCTGATGATCGCTGACGAAAAACCAGTCCAACGGAAGCTGAGGAAAATCCATCCTAATTTAGAAAACCATATTAAGTCTGAACTGAACAAATTACTGAAAGCTAAAATTATTTTTCCTGTTCGAAATTCTAGATGGGCTTCCAACCTGTTACCAGTCAGAAAGAAGAACGGAGACATCCGGATTTGTATTGACTTTCGAAATCTCAATAAAGCCTGCCAAAAGGATAATTTTCCGCTACCCCCTATGGAACAGATATTACAAGCATTTGCAGGGTCTGAACTGATTTCCTTTTTAGATGGCTTCTCGGGGTATAACCAAATTTTAGTCCACCCAGATGATCAATTGAAAACGACATTTAGAACGAAATGGGGCACGTATGCATATCAAAAGATGCCATTCGGGCTGATTAATGTCGCTGCCACGTTTCAAAGGGAAATGGATATTGCATTTAAAGGATTAGTGAATAAGTCAGTGGTGATTTACTTAGATGACATAACAGTGTAATCTAAAAAACGTAGTAATCACCTCAAAGATTTAAAACAGATTTTCCAACGATGTCAAAAATATGGGATTTCACTTAATCCAAAAAAGTCCTTTTTTGCATTAAGTGAAGGAAAACTTCTCGGATTCATAGTGTCTAAATCTGGAATCCATATTGATCCAGATAGGATTAAGGAGATTTCTGAGATATCCTTACCCCATAACAAAAAAGCAATACAATCCTTTCTTGGTCAAATCAATTTCGTTAAAATATTTGTCCCCGATTTCTCAAGAATTGTGTCACCTCTTCAAGCAATGATTAAAAAAACTCTTTTCAAATGGGGTCAGGCAGAACATGAAGCGTTCAGCCTGATAAAACAAGCGATTATAAATGCCCCATCTCTAGCAAATCCAAACTTTTCTGATCCTTTCATTTTGAATATATTTGCCTCTGAGAAATCATATGCTGTAATACTCACACAAGCCAACCAAGATAAAGTCGAAGCCCTAATTGCCTTCTTCAGTTCAAGCTTGCAAGGAGCTTAATTAAATTATTCTGACATTGAGAAACAGGCTTACGCTGTATTCAAAGTGATCAAACACTTCAGACCCTTTCTTCTCAAGACTCATACAAAAATAATAGTACCATTTCTAGCGGTAAGAAATCTTTTGGTACAAAAAGACATGGGTGGAAAGAGAGCAAATTGGGTCACAGCCCTGCAAGAATATGATGCTGAAATCAAGCCAGCAAATATTGTAAAAGGTCAAGGTTTTTGCAGGATTTTGGCTGGAGCATCGCACATATCAGAAATACAGTCCCCAGACAGTGAGGTACAAATGTATGAGGTAAGCTTAAACAATAATGAGTCAAGATATGCTGGTATCATGTTCTACTTAAAGAATGGATTTGTTGCTTCACATTTGAATCATACAAAGAAAAGAGCCCTGAGATTAAAAGCCAAGCAATATCAAATTGTAAATGATGTACTCTTTAGGATGAATTATGATTATGTTCTTCTTAGATGCCTTGAAAAATCTGAAGCTGAAAAAGTGTTGCAGGAACTTCATGATGGACCAGTAGGTTGACATTACGCAGGAGATGCGACAACACACAAAATCTTGCGTGCAAGCTACTACTAGCCAACATTATTTAAGGATGCACACAGCTATGTAAGAAGATGTCAGATCTGTCAAACTGCTGCAGGAAGACAGAGGAAGCCATCATTGCCATTACAGCCAATCAACATCAATCAACCATTTTAACAATGGGGATAAGATATAATAGGTGAGATCGTTCCTCACTCTTCTAAACATCATAAGTACATCCTTTCAGCTACCAATTAATTTACTAAATGGGTAGAAGCAGTTCCACTCAAGTCAGCCAACTCTGAGAGTATCATCAATTTTATTGATCAATTCATAATTACCAGGTTTGGCTTACCTTCGGCTTTAATGTTTGATAATGCATTGTATTTTTCTGGTAATGTTATGACTGAATTTGCGCTCAAAAGAGGCTTTAAACTTAAGTATTCTTCCAATTATTACCTGCAAGGGAATGGGTTGGTTGAATCAACAAACAAAAACTTGATCAGAATCATTAAACGGACTATTGATCAAAATCATATAAATTGGCATAAGTCTTTGATGTACACTCTTTGGGCAGATCAAATAACTCAGAAAACTTCCATTGGCACCTCTCCTTTTAATTTACTTTATGGGAAAGAAGTGGTTCTCCCAACACACCTAGCTATTCCTTCTTTAGCCTTAGTTCAGTTCATCGAAGAAACTCCTTCCTCATCCTTGCAACTAAGACAATTACAGATTCTTAAGCTAGAAGAGGAACGAGAACAGGCCATAAATATCCATGCACATCATCAACAATTAGTAAAGGCGTCTTTTGATTCAAACCTAGTATCTAGAAAAGATTTTCAGCTTGGAGATTTAGTATTGAAATGGGATAAAGCTCATGAAGAGAAAGGCAAGCATACTAAATTCCAACGGATGTGGCTTGGACCATTCCAAATTGTTGAAATCATAGGTCCATCGACTTTCATGTTACAAGACTTAGCAGGGAAAAGAGAGTCTTTACCTGTTAATGGACAGATCCTTAAAAAATACTTTCCACACAGGATAACCTCTTTTATTTTTGTAAATTATTATTTTTAGCTTATTTTTTCTTTTTAATAATAAAACAGGTTGAAAATGTTTACCTTTGGTTTCCACGAAAAAAGTAGTGTCTCTTGTCAATTTTGTTTTTCGCTTGTATAAGTGAAGTTGGTTACGAAAATTAATCTTTATTTTTGAAAAATACGATCAAGTGCTATAATTCTGAAGGTTTTACTTGTTCTTTTGTTTCAACTTTACAAGTTTTGATTAAAAACAACCTGAGCTTGCTTCATATCAGTCATGAAAAGTATCAATAACAAGACAAAGATTCTCTACAGAAAAGCTACTTTTAAAACTCTACAATTGTCGTCTAGAAGAACTCTTAAGGAGCCAATGACTTCCTCCCCACTTTAGGAAATTGCAAGTTTCAAAGAATAATCCAGTTATGCACTATAAACTTAAAGAATAAGAGGCCTCATCAAGAGCCGGCTTATCATGATCATAAAGATTATAACTAACTGACATTGCCAAACTGCATACCAGAACAGGGTAATGACTCGAGATTGTTTCAATCAAAAGACAAGGGGTCTCATCATGAGCCAGCTTGTTCAGTGAAGTTATAAATCAAGTGAATGGCACTGTCAAATTTGGACACCAAACCAAGACATTGTTCTTTAAGAATTAAAAGAAAAGAAAAAGCAATAAGTGTAAATGAGGATTTATCTTTGAAAATTGCATACTTCTTAAGTAAGATACTAGATCATTGCTAGGTAATAAGTAACCTTGTCGAGGCTATGAATGCCTGCTGGCAGCAGAGGCTCTACCTACGACAAATGAGTACACCTAAAACTGATCTACAGAAATGTCATTGTTTTTATCTTTATAAACCAAGTAATGACTAATGTAAGTACAATGACTAACTTTAGGAAGAAGATAATCAGAATTAGGATAGATGGAACATGATGTTGTTGTTAGCAAATAGAACTGTGTACCTTATATTTCTACAATAAAGTTTGATTTTCCAAAACCATTTCTATTTTAGAAGTTTTAGAAAATTAAAAAAACTATCAGAGATAACTGGTTCTTTCAAGTGAATCACCAATTGTTGTGACCATCAACAACCCCCCTTTTTATTAGGGTTAGCAATAACATTAATAAATGGGGACCTTTCCAAAAAAAATCAAAACTTAGCACTTAAATATTGCCTTTTTATTTTCAATAAAACATGATATCAAAGCAAAACTCCCAACAATATGAATTCCTACCTTTTCACGCTTCATGCGCATAAAAAACATTACAAGTGTTGAGCCTCCTTATGAAAAATGCCATATAACCACAAAAGCTAGGAAAACCCTTGTAAGCGGAAAGTCTTGAATACTAGGAAAAACTTTAATAAACCCGCTTTTAAATGATAGCATCGCATCGCAAAGAAGGTCATGGTGGGCATCTCTTACACAAGTAACTATGTGAAAACGCGAGAATGCAAGAATGCGAAAATGCGAGAATGCAAGAATGCGAAAATGCGAGAATGGAAGAATGCGAAATTGTAAGCATTACAAACTCATCGCATATCGCAGATTTCAAAAATATCGCTGCGCCACTTAATGTAAAAGCACCCAAATATTCTGAAAGCTTCTCGCAAATCGCATCTCGCAGCAACCCGATGAAACAAATGGTTGTTAAAGATAATAGGTTTTCCGATATCGCGATCTGCGATATTGCGAAGCAAATCGCAAAATCGCTTTATCGCAAACCTAAGGGCTCAGAGTTCAATAATAGTACTTTCCGTCATTCGATGCAGAGTTATGAACATTAAATTTTAACTTAACGGTCCATTGATGGTTATATATTAAAAATGATTCAGATCTGGTTTAAAGGACCATCTCATGTAAGGTGATATCTTTGATATGATTTTGAAAATTAAAATCCTTTCCCGTCACCTTATTGTTGTTCATTATTCACCATCATCCTTATCGTATCTTTGTTCTCTGCTTACAATTTTCAGGAGCAGTACGCAGAATAACACATAGAGCATAATGGGAAAGAAAGACAAATCTTCCGCATCTGAAAAATTAGAGATGATTCTGTTATTTACATACACCACTTGTACCAAGGAAGCAGGGATATCTACTTGGGAAGGCATGTACCGACTGTTAGAAGAATAAAACTCGAGAGTTATGAAGGCTACAGTCATGGCAGATGGACATGGGTCATCCGAGGCATCACTAACAGAGCTTGCATGCTCGTTTCTGCACCGTATTGCAGCGAGGCCGAAGATACTCCCTTACAAGGATATGGTAACATGGATTATAGACCACGCTGATATATCCGACAGGTAATTCAAGACACAGAACTAGGAGGTCATGGGGTCATTTACCCCAAGTAATTTGAGGCATATGTATCACCTACCAGAACCCCAGGCCAGTTATAACAAACAGTTTGTGTAAAAATTCGCCAAAGAAAACGAGGATTTAGCAGACTGCACAAAAAGCTGGTCCACAAAGGAGGAACCATTAAAGAAAGATAAAAATGGTATGTACGCCAGTGGCTCTCTCTCTTCTCCCTATTGTTTTGCCATTGCAATGTTGTGTAGACTATTTGGGAAGCCAGATATCAATAAGTTTTCATCAGAATGGTTACCTTTATTAGATGCGGCCACCAATGCCACCATAATGGATTGGGCCCAAATTTTATCAGATAATTTAGCTTCTACTATTTTAAGTTATCGAACTAAAAGAAGTTTTGATCAGAGGTTTTACCCTCCATTCTTTTTAGTTGCCTACATCATGGATGCCATTTGTTTCGTCTTTGATTTCCCTATCATGGGGTGGAAATGGACAGTATAGAACCCTCTGCCTATTCAAGTTTATCATAAAGAACTGTGGGAATCAAATTTCATCCCACATTTCTACAAGATTTGTCATGGAGTGATGCTTCCTATTCATAAAATGCTATATAACAAAGACGCCCCAAGATTCTCCCCAGAAGCTGAAATTGACATTCTCCCTGTGGTAAGGTGGTTCAGGGAGGAGTTAGTCACATACATTAGGGTATTTGGGAGCATTGCTTCGCCTCACATACTTCCTATGTATGTCCCCGACAAACTAATGGCCCGAGAAATAGCTTACCAGATCTGTGGTGTTGGGGGAATGAGCAGAGAACTCAAGAATTCTAAGAAGGCCATTTGGCCTCAATTCCCTGTAGTCTGCGGGGCTTTTGCATTATTTGATTTAGGGCATGCTTTTAAAGAGGTTGATAATATGTTATGTTTACAGCTACCCAAGTTCCCATGGAGGCAATACGATCCCTTTGATGTTATAAAGAATTTTACAATGACGGTCAAAATAAAAGTGTTTACCAAAGAATATGATCTCTTTGACGATGTGTTTCAGCAGAAGAGCACTCTCAAAGAAATTCCACATATGGCACAACTTCAGTTTGACCAAGAAAAACTTCAAGAGTTTAACCATTACAGAGAATAGAGGTTGGCAAATGTCCCATTAGACAAATTGCGCATTGAACCAATAAGGGATCCCACTCTGAGTATTAGCATAAGCGAGAGTTCAGGAGAAGAGAAATCTAAATCAAATTTTGAAAGGGAATCAGTTGAAAAATCCGATAAGCAGTCAAAGAGTGAACACAGTAGAAGTGAAGGGTGAATCAAAGATACAGCTCAGTCCACAGAGAAGCCTGATCAGCAAGTTTTGTCCCCAAAACAGGCCGAGACTCCCGCTCCCCTCGCAAAGCCAATTATAGTAGATCTAGAAAAAGAGTGGGAGAATTTCAATGAGCTAATCAACACCGAGGAACAGAGTACAGAGCCTTTGGGTTCGAAGAAGAATATGGTTTAAGTTTCCATGTTGGAGGACCATGGCTATGATGTGATATTTAGCAAAGGAAAGGCTTTACTTCGTCACATAGCCTTAGGACAAGTGAATAGAATCAGGGTTTAGGTGAAGAACCTCTACAAATTGGATGTATAAGAATGTGTTGCTTTGAGCACAAAAATAAAGAAGGTGTAGCGTCGAGACATCGGTGAGTTGTGGCATAGAAGATTGGGTCACTTTCACCATGGAGCTCTGAAGATCATTCAACAAATTTCTATAGGACTTCCTAAGGGTAAACTAGAGCAGAGAGACACATGCAAAGGGTGTACACTGGGGAAGTACACCAAAGCTACCTTTCATGATAAGGACATTCAAGCATAAGCAATTCTTGAAAGAGTTCACTCAGATGTGTTTGGATCGTTCTCAACAACCTTCACAACCAAGCACATGTATTATGTAATATTTGTAGATGCTTTTTCTCGTAACTATTATATTTTCTCCATGCAGAAGAAAGATTATATGTTCGCTAAATTTTGTGAATTTAAAGCACTTGTTGAGAAAGACACTAGCAGGAAAGTTAAAGCTCTAAGGAGAGATAACGGTGGAGAATATGTGTCGAAAGAACTAAAGAACTTGTGTGCATCAGAAGGCATTCGATATTAGTTAATAGAATCCCATAAACCACAACAAAATGGCATGGATGAAAGGAAGAACAAAAGTATTGTGGGAGATGCATGGGAGATGTTACATGATCAAGGCCTATTGTTGCACTTGTGGCCTGAAGCATGCAACACATCTGTATATGTGAAAAACAAGAGTCCTCATCGAATTCTTGGGGTGAGTACACCAAAAGAAGATTTTTTAGGCAAGAAACCATATGTGGCACACTTCAAGATCTTTGGTTCATCAGTCTACTGTCATGTTACCAAGGATGCAATGAAAAAGCTAGAACCAACAACTAAGTTAGGCATATTTGTGGGGTACACCCATACACATCACACCTATCAGGTGTACATGTCGCCTCACAGGATGACAATGGTTCGTAGAGATGTGAAGTTTGATGAAGTGAAGGCCATGAGATGTTCCCTTGAGAGGGAGATTCAATTGCATGGATAAGAGGATATTTTAGCTCCAAAGGAAGAACCTCGAGATGATGTGGAGCAGCCACATGCAAAGGAGTAGAGAGTGGAAGCACCTACTCATGTAGAGACTTCTATAGATGGAAGGAAGTGGACTACAGAGGTTGACATATTGATGCATGATGCTAGAGAGAATGTGGGAGAACCCACATCACAGTGCGGGTAGAGGAGGTCACCAAATAAGTACACTGGCTACATGGCTCTGATGAGCGAGAGTGTAGAGATTGAGCCATCCTCATTCGAGGAAGCAGTGCAGAAACTAGTATGGGTTGATGCCATGGTAGAGGAGTATGAATCCATTATTAGAAATAGTGTTTGGAAAGTGGTCCCAAGACCAACTTACATGTTAGTGGTTAGTTCCAGATGGATTTACAAGGTAAAGCAAGCAACAAATGGAGAAGTGTGGAGAAACACAAGGCTAGATTTGTGGCCAGAGGGTTCTCTTAGGTGGAGGGAATTTATTACGATGAGTCCTTTTCTCCAGTAGCAAGGCACTCTTCAATCAGATCTATTATAGCAATTTCAGCACAGATGGGATGGAAGATACATCATATGGATGTGAAGGGAGAATTCCTCAACACTGTGATTGAGGAAGAGATGTACATTGAGTAGCTAGAAGGATTTGAGACCTTCAACAGAGAGTTGCATGTGTGCAGACTCAAGCGAGCGTTGTATGGATTGAAACAAGCACCCCATGCTTGGTACACCAAGATTAAAAACTATTTCACTAGGTTGGGTTTCACCAAAAGTGAAGTAGATGAAAACCTTTACAATATTGTGGTTGAAGGTAAATTGTTGATTATAGTATTATATGTCGAAAATTTAATTCTAACAGGTGATGAGAAGCTAGTAAAATATTGCAAAGAAGATATTTCAAGAGAATTTGAGATGAAGGACCTGGGGCTCATGCATTATTTCCTTGGTATGGAAGTATGGCAAGGAGATAAGGAACTGTTTGTCTCTCAGGGAAAGTATTCCAACGAGACACTGAAGAAGTTCCACATCAAGAGAAACAAACCCATGGACACTCCTCTAACATGGAATTGGAAGAAGGAAGATGCTACTTCAGATGAAGTAGTGGAGGCTACTATTTACAGGCAGTTTGTGGGTTCACTTATGTATTTGGAGAACACACGACATGACATACGTTTTGCAGTTAACTAGCTTAGTCAAGCATTGGTTAAGCCAACCAAACTCTATTGGAAGGAAGCTAAACATGTGTTGAGATACCTCAGAAGCACCACTCAATTTGGTCTTTGGTACATGCAGACAGAGGGAGTGAAGCATCAAGGCTTCACAGATGCATATTTGGAAGGGATTCCATCCAATAGAAAGAGAACATCAATGGGAATCTTTAGTATTGGGTCAACAACAATTTCTTGGTACAACAGGAAATAAATATCAGTTGCAGTCAGTTCGAAAAAAGAAGATTACATGACTACTAGTCAAGCGGCTTGTGAGGCTATCTACATGAGGAAGATCCTTGTTGGGGTTATTTGGTCAGCAAATGGATCCTACCGTGATTTACTGTGACAATCAAAGTTGTATCAAACTCTCTCAGAATCCATTTTTTCATGAATATCGGTCCAAGCATATCGACATCCGGTATAACCATCTACGAGATTGTGTGCAGAGGGGAATCATGTTGTTGGAGTACATTCCTACATAGGGAAATGATGCAGATATTTTGACAAAGGAATTATCAAGATGCAAATTATAATTTCATAGAGCAGGATTGGGGTAGCAAATAATCCCTTTCTTGTTGAGAGGGAGTGTTGAAAATGCAACAAGAAAATCCTAATTTAATTTTGTCCTTGAATTAAATTGGGAATAAAATTGCAATTCCACATCTCATGACAACTTGTATTAGTTAACTAAGTTAATTTGACTTAGTTGGCTCAGTTAATTCGAGTTGAGGGTTTAACTTGAGTCATGTAGAGTGTCTCCTACATTATATGAGCCTTGGTTGAGTTTATTTTGAGTTGTAATTAATTAATTCAGTTTAATTAAGTCAAAGTCAGTTAAACTAGTTCCAACTATTGGAGGAACTAGTGGGAGGTCTAGTAGTGTGGTATTGCCTATAGTGTAGTGTGGTGCTACCTATAGTGATCAACCAGTAAATTGATGGTTCACTCATAAATAACTCATGCATGTCAGATCTGAGAGTTACCCATTCTAGATTGGAGTTCAGGGACAGTGTATTATCAGTTGTATAATCATCTGAATTGTACAAGTGGTGCATGCATTCAGAGGAAGGCCTATAAGGATTGCGCAATTCCAATTGAGGAATTTCCCTAATTAATAAGGGTATAATTCCGAGGAAAAAATGCAAGGAAATAGGGACTTGAGCAAGCAAAAAATTGGTTAATTATTGGCGTACGCTTGTCAAGGAAGCTGTGAGACATATAGAGATAGTGCAAAGGTTGCTCAGGCTTTGGAAAAGCATTGTAATCTTCTCATGTTTTTTGACTAATGCAATATATAGATAGCAAGGGTTTTTAGCTATGGCTTTCCCCAGGAAGTCATTGTGCAATGTGTTGATTGAATTCTTTCTCTTGTATGCTTCATGATTTCACGATCATTTAATTGTTTCCGTTGATGAGTAAAGTATATTCAAGTCTATTGTTTTAGCATATTACAATTAGAAGTTTGAAACTATAAGTAATTTCTACAAGAATACTATAATACAAAGAGAGACTATCAAGGTATGTGGGTTAGAAATCAAAATCAAAATTTCTTGTTTCACATACTACCCAAGAACCCTCGAAACTTTCCAGTCTCCTCAACTTAGAAACAATCATCTTAACATTCAAGCAGTGATAGTTAACCATAGTAAGGAGGATGAAGTTAGGCAAACAAAAAGGACATACCTACACCAAACACTCGCAAACTGGGAGACGAAGATGTGCAGGTATCACCCTTCCTCAGCCACCCTTGGAACCTGGAGGAGATACTTTACCACGACAATTGACCCAACTGAAAATCTTGAGCCATACCTCTGAAACAAGCTTTCTAATCGGAGCTCGCACCTCCCAATACACCTTGCAACGTTCATTGCCACCTTACACATGCAGGGAAGTAAATGATAGTTGTCATCCAACAACCTTGCGTTATGCCTCATAATTACACCGTCCTTGGCTCGGATCCCACCGAGACCACTTCACCAACTCTCACCCCCATTGGGGGAAAATAATATCTATTAATTGAAAATAAGAAACAATGGGAATTAAGAATTAAAGCAGAATTAATGATAATAAGAATTGAAAAAAGAATTCAAATAAGAATTAATTAAAATTAAAAATATATATAAGAATTAAAAGTAAATTTAAAATGTCCACCTGGGGTAGCTCAAGTGGCGATGGCCATGGAATGAAGTCTCACCGAACCGGAAATCTTGGGTTCAAATCTTGTGCTACCCTCCCCCCATAGCGGGGTGAATAATGGACATGTAAACTCGAATCAGAGAGTCCTACCAAGATTACAAAATATATATATAGATATATATAAGAATTAGTTGAAATTTTATTATTTATTTTAAATAATTTAATTAATCAAATAAAATAATAATTAGTTAAATATACCAAACTTGAGAATTTATGATTTAAAATAAGAATTAATTAAAAATTGTTGAGAAATGACAACAATAAATTCCAGTTTAAATTTGCCCTTGAATTAAACTGAGAATTAAAATCGAATTCAATTCTCATAACAACTTGTAAATAGATAATTAAGTTAAATTAACTTAATTAGCTTAGGAATTTCGAGTTGGAAGTCTTTCTGAAGTCATGTATATGTTCTCCCTAAGTTTTAGGGGTCCAATATGAGTTTAAATTGAGTTGGAATTAGGTCACTTAGTTTACTGAGTTAAGTTCAGTTAAATTAGTTCCAAACTGTTTGTAGAACTAATAGAGATTTAATAGTCATTTGGTAAACTAGTGCATCCACAAGTGTCACTCTAGTTAACTAAAGATTTCGTCATCAGAAACTCATTCATGTCGATTCTGAGAAAGACCCAGTTGAGACTAGAGTGCAGGGACAATGTACTACCATTTATATTATTTACTGGAGTGTAAATATCATGCTTGCATCAAAGATTGATCCTATGTTTGGATTGCACAGTTATGGAAGCATGAAGTCCCTTTAAATATAGGTTATTCATCCTAGGAATTACGCAAGAGATTAGGGGCTTGGAGAGATGCAGAATTAGCTAAGTGTTGGCCAAGATCTTGCTTGTGAGCTGATAGAGTGGAGCATACTTGTGCATAATTGTTCTAGTGAGAACAAGATTTGTATCTTCACTCATATTTCTGATATATGAAATACAGATAGCGGGGTTTTGAGCAGTGTATTTTCCCATGTACATCTTTTGTTATGTGCCATTGATTTATCTTCTTCTTGTTCATATTGTTTTCATCGATCTATTGGCTTCCGCTGGTTGAAAGTAGAAGTAGATTCTTGTCCTATGCTTTGGTACATTGCATGAGCTTGTGAATCTATAGGATTTTCTACATGGTATCAGAGCTTAGAACAATATACAAGAGGAGATTTCGAAGTTTTGAGTGTTGGGTTACAGGTGAAATTCGAATTTGCAATACATACTTCAGGATTGGCAGATGGTGTTCTACGGTTTGCGGCTCGAGTATGCCTTGGAAAGCAACTCAAATTTTATAGTCTAAAGGGACATAATGGAGGTTGTGCTAGAGGATAATGGCTTGAAGGAATTCGTTGACCAATAAATTCCTAAGCCAGCTGCATCATATGCACAAAATTTGACCGAATGGAAGAAGTGGGTGGTGAAGGTGAGACAGATAATCCTTGAGGGAGTTCAAGACCACATTGTCTCAAGTATCCATGGCAAGGAAACTCTATATGCTATGTGGAAAGCATTGATGTACTTGTATTAGAACAACAGTGACCAAAGGAAATTAGCACCAAAGGACAAACTTCGAAAATCAAAATGGAGAAAGGCAAGACGATTCCAAAATACTTGACCAAGTTCACTCAGTGTCGTGATGACCTTGGAAGTGTTGGAATCATAGTTTTCGAGGATGATATGGTGAGTCTTACTCTTCTAAGATTCCCAAAGAGTTGGCATAGTTAATAGGACTCTATCAATGGTCGGGAGAAGCTGCCGAATTGGGAACGACTATGGTTGGATTTGATGCAGGAGGAGATCAGGAGGAACACCAAGGATGGCTCTTCATCAAAGACCAATCATAAAGAGAATTGTGCCTTATCGATTAAGGCGAAGAAGGGGAAAGGGAAAGCTTCCCATTCAAAATCGGATTCTTATCATGGAGGTAAGAAGAAAGACATGATGAAAATTAAGTGCTTTCATTGTCATGAGCTGGGCCATTTTGCTACAAATTGTCCACTCAATAATTCAAAGAAGAAGTCCTCAGGAGGAGCAGCGGGTGAGGCTTTGGCCTCTCAATTTGAATTGTACTTTTCCCTCATTGCATGCATGGTGTAATAAATGATGGGATGTGTATGGTACTTAGACAGTGGAGCTTCATTCTACATGAACGGTGACAAGGAGTTATTCAATGACTTGGAGGAGAAAGATCTCCAAATGCGTATCGAGATGGGTGACGACGAGAAGTATAGTGTTACTGGATAGGGCACGATTACTTTTCAGAGGGAAAATGGGGATATAATCACCTTGAAGAATGTTATGTATGTACCCGGGCTGAAGAAGAATGTGGTATCCATTGCCATGCTTGAGGATAGAGACTATGATGTGATTTTCTCGAAAGGAAAGGTGTTCCTTCGACACATAGCTACGGGTCAAGTAAAGAAGATAGGGAGTCAGGTGAAGAATCTCTATAAGATGGAGGTAGAGCAGTGTGTTTCTTTGAGCAAAAAAGCAAAAAGGGTGCAGAGTTGAGACGTTGGTGAGTTGTGGCACAAGCAATTGGGCCACTTGCATCATGGGGCTTTGAAGATATTGCAGCAGATCTCTACCGGTCTTCCCAAAGGTATGATTGAGAAAGTTGATACATGCAAGGGGTGACTTTGGAAAAATACACCAAGTCTTCCTTTTACGACAGATATAGTCGAGTAGAGGCTATTCTAGATTGATTCCATTCAAATGTGTGTGGACCATTCTTGACAACATCCACGGACAAACACAAGTATTATGTTATATTTGTTGATGACTTTTCTCGAAAATGTTGGATATTTTTCATGTAGAAAAAGGATCAAAGCTTCACAAAGTTTTGTGAGTTTAAAGAATTGGTGGAGAAAGAGTCGGGCGAGAAGCTTAAAGCTCTACGAAGTGATAAAAGTGGTGAATAGGTCTCAAACGAGTGTAAGAACTTCTGTGCAACAGAAGAGATTAAACGGGAGTTAACGACACCCCATAATCATCAGCAGAATGGGGTGGCCGAGAGGAAGAACATAAGCATAGTAGGGGCAGCGAGGGCGATGTTAAATGATCAGGGCCTACCACTACACTTGTGGGCTAAGGCATGCAACACAACGGTTTATGTTCAGAACTATAGCCCACATCAAATATTTGAGATGAAGAAACTAGAGGAGGCTTATTTCGGTAAAAGGCCATATGTGGGTCACTTCAAGATTTTTGGGTCATCGGTATATTTCCATGTGACCAAATATACATGGAAGAAGCTTGAGCCTACAACAGAGTTTGGGATATTTGTGGGGTACACTGATACACCTCACAACTATCGGTTGTACTTGTCGACCAATAGGATGATAGTGGTTCACAGGGATGTCAGATTTGATGAGGAGAAGGCCATGCGAGTTTCCGTTGAGAGGGAGGTTCAACTACATGCGGATGAGGAGCTTTTAGCTCCTAACTTTGAGGAGCCTCAGATTGATGTGGAGAAGCCACATGCAGAGGATCCGGGAGTGGAGACATCCACTCAGGCAGAGTCTTCCAGAGAGGGAAGAAAGTGCACCAGAGAGGCTGACAGATTATTGGATGATGTACAAGAGAATGTCGGAGCACCCACTTCTCAGTGCAGGGTCACACGAGAGGTACAATGGATACATGAATCTTATGGGTGAATGTGTTGTGACAGAGGCATCTTCCTTTAAGGAAGCAATGTAGCGGCCAGTTTGGGTTGATGCCATGGTTAAGGAGTATGACTCCATAGTTCGTAACAGTGTTTGGGATGTGGTCCCGAGATAGGAGGACAAGTTAGTGGTGAGCTCCCATTGGCTTTACAAGGTAAAGCAAGTTGTAGATGGTAGTGTGGAGAATCATAAGGCTAGATTTGTGGCCCCTAGCTTTTCACAGGTATAAGGGATTGATTATGATGAGACCTTTGCTCTTTTCGCAAGGTACTCGTTGATCAGATCTATATTGGCACTATCAGCACAAATGGGTTGGAAGATACATCAGATGGATGTGAAGACAACCTTCCTTAATGGCATGATTGAGGAAGAGGTGTACATAGAACAGCTTGAAGGTTTTGAGACCTTCGACCGTGAGTTGCATGTGTGCCAGCTCAAGAGAGCGTTGTATGGGCTAAAGCAAGCACCCTGTGCTTGGTACACTAGGATAGATAGCTACTTCAACGAGTTGGGATTCATGAAGAGTGAAGTGGATGTGAACTTGTACCACACACTGGTGGAAGGTAAATTGTTGATCATTGTTCTTTATGTTGATGATATCATACTGACAGGTGATGATCAGTTGATCAAGTCTTGCAAGGAGGACCTTGCAAGAGAGTCTGAGATGAAGGACATGGGGCTCATGCATTACTTTCTTGGCATGGATATGGGAAGTTGTTTGTGTCTCGGGGCAAGTATGCCAACGAGATACTCAGGATATTCCGCATGGAGAGCAACAAACCCATGTAGACTCCTCTAGCAGGTAACTGGAGGAAGGAGGATGCTACTTCAGGGGAAGTAGTGGAAGCTACTATTTACAGACAGCTTATGGGTTCAGTCATGTACTTGGTGAACACATGAATAGATATGTGCTATGTAGTTAACCAACTTAGTCAAGTGATGGTTAGGCCTACCAAGTTGTATTGGAAGGTAGCAAAGCATGTGTTGAGATACCTCAGCTGCACTTCTCAATATGGATTATGGTACAAACAGATAGAGAGAGTGAAGCTTCAAGGCTTCACCGATGCAGATTAGGCAGGGAGTCCATCCAACAGGAAGAGCACATCAGGAGGGATCTTTAGTATTGGGTCAGTGACAGTTTCTTGGTACAACAGGAAATAAAGACCGGTTGCACTCAGTTTAGCAGAGGCAGAGTACATGGCTGCGAGTCAGGAAACTTGTGAGGCCATCTGGATGAGGAAGATCCTAGTTGGTTTGTTGTTCAGCAGATGGATCAAACTTTGATTTACTGCGATAATCAGAGTTGTATCAAACTCTTTGAAAATCTTGTTTTTCATGATCGGTCCAAGCATATTGATATCCAATATCATCATCTCAGAAATTGTGTATTGAGGCTGATTATGTTATTAGAGTACATTCCCATTGAGGATCAAGATGCTGACATTTTGACAAAGGCATTGTCAATATGTAAATTCAAGTTTCACAAAGACAAGATCGGAGTAGCTAATAATCCTTTTCTTATTGAAAGGGAGTGTTAAGAAATTGCAACAAGAAATTCCAGTTTAAATTTGTCCTTGAATTAAACTGAGAATTAAAATTGAATTATATTCTCATAGCAACTTGCAAATAGTTAATTAAGTTTAATTAGCTTAGGGATTTCGAGTTGGAAGTCTTTCTGAAGTCACATATATGTTCTCTCTAAGTTTTAGTGGTCCAGTATGAGTTTAAATTGAGTTGGAAATTAGATCACTCAGTTTACTAAGTTAAGTTCAGTTGGAGTAGTTCCAAACTATTTGTGGAACTAATAGAGAGTTAACAGTCATTTGGTGCACTAGTGCATTCACAAGTGTCACTCTAGTTAATTGAAGATTCCCTCATCAGAAACTCATGCATGTCGATTCTGAGAAAGACACCAGAGGAGTCTTATTTCGGTAAGAGACCAAATGTGGGTCACTTCAAGATTTTGGGTCATCGGTATATTTCCATGTGACCAAAGATGCACAGAAGAAGCTTGAGCCTACAGCAGAGTTGGGGATATTTGTGGGGTACACTGATACACCTCACAACTATCGAGTGTACTTGTCGACCACTAGGACGATAGTGGTTTGCAGGGATGACAGATTTGATGAGGAGAAGGCCATGTGAGTTTCCCTTGAGAGGGAGGTTCAACTACATGTTGATGAGGAGCTTTCAGCTCCTGAATTTGAGGAGCCTCATATTGATGTGGAGAAGCCACATGCAGAGGATCTGGGAGTGGAGACATCCACTCAGGAAGAGTCTTCCAGAGAGGGAAGAAAGTGCACCAGAGAGGCTGATAGATTGTTGGATGATGCACAGGAGAATGTGGGAGCACCAAGATAGATAGCTACTTCATCGGGTTGGGATTCACGAAGAGTGAAGTGGATGTGAACTTGTACCACATAGTGGTGGAAGGTAAACTGTTGATCATTGTACTTTATGTTGATGATCTCATACTGACAGGTGATGATCAGCTGGTCAAGTCTTGTAAGGAGGACCTTGCAAGAGAGTATGAGATGAAGGACGTGGGGCTCATGCATTACTTTCTTCGCATGGATATGGGGAGTTGTTTGTGTCTTAGGGAAAGTATGCCAATGAGATACTCAAGAGATTCCGCATGGAGAGCAGCAAACCCATGTAGACTCCTCTAGCAGGTAACTGGAGGAAGGAGGATGCTACTTCAAGGGAAGTAGTGGAAGCTACTGTTTACAGGCAGTGTATGGGTTCACTCATGTACTTGGTGAACACATGAACGGATATGTGCTATGTAGTTAACTAGCTTAGTCAAGCGATGATTAGGCATACCAAGTTATATTGGAAGGCAACAAAGCATGTGTTGAGATACCTCAAGAGCACTTCTCAATATGGATTATGGTCCAAACATATAGAGGGATTCAAGCTTCAAGGCTTCACCGATGCAGATTAGGCAGGGATTCCATCTGACAGAAAGAGCACATCAGGAGGGATCTTCAATATTGGGTTAGTGATAGTTTCTTGGTACAATAAGAAACAGAGATCAGTTGCACTCAGTTTGGCAGAGGCAAAGTACATGGCTGTGAGTCAGGAAACATGTGAGGCCATCTGGATGAGGAAGATCTTAGTTGGTTTGTTTGGTCAGCAGATGGATCCAACCTTGATTTACTGCGATAGGTAGAGTTGTATCAAACTCTCTGAAAATCTTGTTTTTCATGATCAGTCCAAGCATATTGATATCCAATATCATCATCTTAGAGATTGTGTATTGAGGCAGATTATGTTATTAGAGTACATTCCCATGGAGGATCAAGATGCTGACATTTTGACAAAAGCATTGTCAATATGTAAATTCAAGTTTCATAGAGACAAGATCAGAGTAGATGATAATCCTTTTCTTATTGAGAGGGAGTGTTGAGAAATTGCAACAAGAAATTTGAGTTTAAATTTGTTCTTGAATTAAACTGAGAATTAAATTGAATTATATTCTCATGGAAACTTGCAAATAGTTAATTAAGTTTAATTAGCTTAGGAATTTCAAGTTGGAAGTCTTTATGAAGTCATGTATATGTTCTCCCTAAGTTTTAGGGGTCCATTGTGAGTTTAAATTGAGTTGGAAATTAGATCACTCAGTTTACTGAGTTAAGTTCAATTAAATTAGTTCCAAACTGTTTGTGGAACTAATAGGGAGTTAACAGTTAGTTGGTGCACTAGTGCATCCATAAGTGTCACTCTAGTTAACTGAATATTCCCTCATCAGAAACTCATGCATGTCGATTCTTAGAAAGACCCAGTTGAGACTAGAGTGTAGGGACAATGTACTTTCAATTGTATTATTTATTGGAGTGTGAATGTCATGTATGTATAAGAGATTGATCCTATGATTGGATTGTGCAGTTTTGGAAGCATGAATTTTCTTTAAATACAGGCTATTCATCCTAGGAATTACACAAGAAATTAGGGGCTTGGAGAGCTGTATAATTGACTAAGTGTTGGCCAAGAGCTTGCTTTTGAGCTAGAGTTTAGCATACTTGTGCGGAATTGTTCTAGTGAGAACAAGCTTTGTATCTTCACTCATATTTATGATATATGCAATACAAATAGCGGGGTTTTGAGCAATGACTTTCTCCAGATACATCTTGTGTTATGTGCCATTGGTTTATCTTCTTCTTGTTCATATTGTTTTCATTGATCTATTGGCTTCTGCTAGTTGAAAGTAGAAGTAGATTCTTGTCATATGCTTTAGTACATTGCATGAGCTTGTGAATCTACAAGATTTTCTACAAAAATTAAATAATCTTATATTATATTATATATATATATATATATATTATATATATATATATATATATATAATATATATAATAATAGAAAATAAACAAGAAAATATAATATAATAAATATATATATTAAATGAAAATTAATATAAATTAAATAGGGAATATGATATAAGGAATAAGGTTAAAAAGACAGAATGAGGGTCCAATTTGGAAATGATGAACAAATTTTGAATGCGAGCGGGGTGGGGTTCAATGCAGGCCACCAAGGGTGGAAGAGAGGCAATGAAGGGAGGGGCAGGAATGAATGGATGAGATGGTAGATGACGGGTTTCGAGGATTGGCTTAACTTATATCTGTCCTCCCTATTAGAAGTGTAATCATCATAAGTGAAACCATAGGTTCTGCATATCATAGCAAACTCAAACATGAATGTGGCAGGGTCCTCAAAGGCTAGGCCATGGAAGTGTGGGAGAGAAGTGGGGCTTATGTTTCTCATTCTGGCCTCCCCATTGGTTTTTCGAATAGGAAAGAACTCAATCTACCTATTCTTAGTCATGTTTTGGGTAAGTGATATGGGTTCTTCAAAGATTCGTAGTTGCTCACCTAAAGGATTATCTAACTCTTATGTGGTCAGAGTAGGAGGTTCATAGTAACAAAAGAAGAGTGATGGTTGACTACTATAAGGGGTGGGGGTTTTTGGTAGGAATTTCCCTCGATTATCCCTACTCCTACGAGGCATGAAAGGATTTGTTATTTTTGTGTTTTTCTCTTCTTCTTCTTTTTTAAATTTTGTTCAGAACAAGAAAAATTAATGCAAAGAAAAAACTGAAATGAAAAAAAAAAAAAAAAAAAACAAAAACAAACAAACAAAGAAGAAGCCATAAGTAGAAACAACACCTACTTAGACACCTCCTCAGCAATAGTGCCAAAAGGTGATGAGCCTCAGTATTGCAACTCCTAAGGATACCATCTTTAATTATCAACTTGGGGTTCATACATACTTAAGAGGTGACAATGTTATATGCACAGTAAGCTAGCTCTACTCAAGTCACTTTGAAGCATTGAACCAAACCAAGGTATACAGAGACCACTGCATCACTTGAATCAAGATTTGCAAGGAAATAAATTTTATGAAAGGAATGTCCTTTAACCTACTTTGCAGAAATGGAAATGTTACTCTATTTGAAAAAATGGAAGTGTTTCTTGCTCAAATGTAAATTCTAACCCTAATTGCATAAATGAAAAGGCTATACTACTTGCAGAAATGTAAACATTAAGCTATTTGCATAATGTAAATGTTGCATTAAAAGGAAAGTCTATGGAATGGAAATAACAATGTTGAAATGGAAATCCTAGCTTATGAATAAAGAATGAAAACTAATCTATCTTACATAAACGAAAGATCATGTAATCAATCACTGCATTCCAAAGAGTTTATATCTAGTCACAGAGTTCAATATATACTTCATGAAGTAATCAAGAAAATCATCGTTGTGTTATCCAATTCATAAATCTATCCATTAACCCTAATTGCTTAACTGTATTGCAGTGGTAAAAAGGCAAGTCCTAAGTAGTCTTTAGTCTTCCTTAATCATGATTTTAGAGCATAAGGGACATTATTCAAGGCCAGGAGGCACAAATAAACCTCAAGCAAAATTCTAGTCAAGTTTACATGGTGCTACAGGATTGCCCTGTTTTGCTATAGAATTGGATCTATTAGCATTATAAAGGTGGAAAAGGCAAGATGAAGGTAGGGAAGGATAATGGAGGGTAAATGAAAGTTGTATTAGACCCTTTCCAAGCCTATTACCCTTCAGGGGCCCATATTGCACAAAAATCTATGCACACAGTGGCCTTCAATAACCCATAAATGTAGTTTCGGTGAACAATGTTCTAAGGGAGTTGTTGAGGTTGAAGAAAGGGAGATGGTGGTGGGATAAGGAGTTTGAATGATAATGTCAATCTTGTAGATCAATAGTAGTGCCTTCACACCATAGAAATTTGCACAACTTTGCCAGACAACTAAAACATTTTAACAATGTAAATTGTAGAAAATTAAAATAATAGAGAAAGGATGAGTTGAATTTTATTAGGAATCTAATTATTGCATTAAAAATACAATCTGTATCGAAATCTACCCCAGACCTACATCCACTAGAGGTTATACGTCATGTGCTCAAAGGAAACTACTAACCAATCATTAGATTGTGGAAAATAGAGATACAAGAAGAGTACTAATAACAACTTGCAAAAGAAAGAAACTATATATTATTGGCTTGCCGATACATTATCATCAACCACTTTTCCCACGAGAGAGGTGGTAGAAAGACCTGCACAATCAATTTTCATAAACAAATGTTTCTAAGAAAGAAAGGAAATGTTACTAGGAAAGAAAATTCATAAATAAAATACACATGAGAGAGACTAGAGCATCTAGGTTGGGTCGTAACCCAAGGGGACGCATCCCTCTAGAATGAGCTTAGATGGAAGGTAACATCAGGCTTCTCATTAATAGTAAATAATGTTCAAGTACATGATGAAGAGAAATGAAAGTCACAAGCTCGAGATGCTATCCTTTAGTAGTCTCTATCTACTCCAAAAAAAATGAATCCTATTGAGCCCTTAGGCGTCCTTATTTATACAAAAGTGGCTGAGGAGCAACCTCCTTGGAAAGAGGGTTGCTTCCCTCCAAAACCCCTAAAATGGTGGATATAACTCCCTGAGATCCTCGCAATCCTTGAGTGCATCAATTGTTAGTGGATCTTCAAATAATGGGTGATTAAATCTAGGGAGCAAGTCGGGTTGTAGGTTAGTAAATGTATGGGACAAGCCTCCTACATCTTCTCCAGTTGCCTCCAATGTATCTCTACATATTAAATGCACTCAAATGCTACACATTAATCACATTAGGCCAAAAGATATGACAATCATCCTCCAGTCTTCCTAATAAACACAAGATAGTAAAAAAATATACCATTAAAAGTGAGGAAGGAGGTAAATAGAGGCTGAAGGAAGGCTAGACGGGCCTTATTATTTACCTATTAATGAGGCCCATCACTATCACTGTTGATTTGATTGATGAAGTAGAACTAGATGCAGTTCCACATGATATATGTGGAGTGGTGTTTGGAAGTCCCTACATGTACATGTGGGATGCAATATTCATGCAAAGAGCCAACCAATATTGGCTGGTCAGGCATGGAAAATAGTTCACCATCAATGTGCACAAAGGAAAGTAAAAAATTTCCTTTATTAAGTGCCAACCAAGCCAGGAAATTGATCAATTCCAACAAAAAGTATGTTTTATTATTTTTAAGAGAAAATCAGTTTGTAGAATATTCAATAAGAGGCAAGCCATCCATGCTATATTAAGAAACATAAATAGCAACTGAAATAGTTACTACATGCATACATGGATATGTTCCAGGACCCTAAATAGTTACCACCCAAGAGGTAAGTGGAGCACGAGATACAATTATTGTCAGACTCCCTAATGGTAACCATTGGGTTGTACAAACTGTTTGTTATAGAAGCAAGTTATGTGAAGAAATTATTGCAACAATTATAGGAATAGGGTGGCATTTGACTAATTCAATCACCATGTGGGTCACCCATCATCATTGTATTAAAGAAGGATGGTACTTGGCGAATGTGTACTGATTGCAAGGAGTTGAATAAAATCATGCTCAAGAACAAGTACCCCCTGCCAAGAATAAATGATCTATTAGATCAATTATAGTAAGTGAAATAATTCACCAACCTAGACTTAAAGTCTAGATATCACAAGGTTTGAGTTAGAGAAGAAGATACCTAGAATATTTCCTTCAAAACTAGACAAGGTTTGTGTGAATGGTTAGTCATGCCATTTAGCCTATGAAATGCACCAACAACATTTATTGTCGCAGCCCCTGCTGATGGACTCACTTGGTAGTTCGAAACGTTGGGTTCATAAAACTCTATAACAGGTCATTCCTCCTCTATTTAAAACTATTCTCACTTGTATGGATTCATTATTTAACAACATTTATGATGTTAATGAATGAAATATTGTGTCCTTTTATAGTTTCATTTGTTATTGTCTATTGTTGTATGATATACTGGCAGACAATGCTACTTGAGAGGAGCACCTCTCGCATTTGACGCAGGTGTTGGAGACATTAAAGAAGCACCAGTTGTTATAAAATCTCAAGAAGAGTGAGATTGCGTAGTAGTCTTTGGTGTATTTGGGCTATATGATAGGTGGAGAGTTGAAGATAGATATTTCCGAGATGGAGTTCACGATGAAATGAATGGTGCTTACTATTGTTTTTGAGTTTAGCAGTTTTATTGTGGCGACACAGTATTAGAGGAAATTCGTAGCCTCATTTCTAGCTTGTCAATAACAACACTCCATGCCATAACAATAAGTGGCAAGAGTTTCCAATGGGGAAGGGTTAACAATGAGCCTTGAGGAGCAAAAGAAGAAGATCAGTCAAGCACCAGTTCTGGCATTACCGAACTTGTAGCAACCCTTTGAAGTGGAGATAGATGTGGGTGGGTATGCTATGGGAGTGATATTGATGTGGGGAGGAAGGCTTGTATGCTACCATTCTGAAGCATTTCATGGGTAATTTCTTAACTACCCAACCTACGACAAGGATATTTATGCCCTCGTGCAAGATGTGAAGAAGAGGAAGCATTATTTGACATTGAAGGAGACTTTAATCCACATAGAACACCACCCACTACAATACGTGCAGGCCTAGAGTAAGATACAAAAGACCAGCCATTACAAGTTGATGGTGTTTCCACAACAGTTTCATTTAGTGATCAAGTATAAGAAGGGAAACACAAACAAGTTGGTCGACATACTTTCAAGGCCACCCGCATCAAATATCACAACTTTGGGAAATATGATGCGCGTGGAGCCATTCACCCATGATGCATATAGAGAGGCATATTTAAAGGATGAGGAATTCAAGGAGGTGTTTCAATAGTTGCAAAGTCCGAGTCATGTGCATGATAGAGACAACATCGTTGACTACCATCTCTAGGATTTCTTACTATACATGCTAGATAAGTTATGTATTTAGAAAGGTGAGCGATTACAATTGGTTAGAGAGGCTCATACCTCCAAGTTTGTGAGACACTTTGGTGCAGTGAAGATAGTGGCCAACTTACAATGGTATTTTTATTGGCCCAATATGCAAGAACAAGTAGTTAGGTTCATAAGAGGATGCATGCTTTGTTGTACTAGCAAGCCTAGTAACAAGAAAAAGGGTCTATATCATCCTTGAACTATACCTATTCGTCCTTAGGAAATAATTTCCATAGACTTTGTGCAAGTTTAACCAACAACCAATAAGGTACATGACTACCTATTCATGGTAGTTTACAAGTTCAACAAGATGTGTGTTCTGATGTCTTGTAAAAAGACCATTAACATGCAAGAAGAAACACACTTCTTCTTTGGATAGGTCTAGGCGCACTTTGGGATACCAAGGATCATCATTTTAAATAAGGACACAAGGTTTATCAATGCATTCTAGACTACCTTGAGGGAGAAGATGGAAACAAAGTTGAAGAGGTCTACAACACTCCATCCTCAAACAGATGGGAAGACAAAAGTCTACAGGACTTCGAGGCAACTTTTGAGGGGTTACAATTTGATGAACCTGACTCTCTAAGCGCACTCCGCTTTTATTACAAGCAATAACTTTCAGTATACATACAAACCAATCTCATTCTAAAATGTCGGAATGCTGATTTAAAAACTCTGTTTCAACTTCAACATAAAAAGGGCATAGCCATATAATTATTTTCTAGACATACGACCGACTTAAACTCTCTCACATTGGCGCATCGCGTTTCTGGAAACCTCCAGACGTGTCAAAGTCCAAATCTCATAAATCGAGTTCTTGGATCTACTTGTGGCTGTTTCGGAAGAAGCGCAAAGGGAATCATGTTGAATCCTTACATCAGGCGAACAGTGTTGCAGGCAAATCTTTTATGCCTGCCATGTCTCCGTACCACAATACCTTGAGCAAGAATTGTTCAGTGGATCTTGACCTTTTCAACTGCCATTGTGAGGCCTCCCTTCGAGTCCAGTCGTCTCCCATCCAGCACAATTTAAGAGTTCCCTCCCTGAATCATTATGGGAAGTTAGAAAGCAATTATTTTTCGAACTCCTCGATTTTATGCAAGCGCGGGACCAAAATTTGGAACATCTTTAAGAAAAATCCACGGGAACTCTCAACGCCACAGAGATATAGAGAAGGCAAGACCTCCAAGGTCGACCATTCAGTTTATTGCAGAAATGGTTATTTTCAAACTCCAATGCATAGATAGCCACCAGATTCTGTCCATTATTGAATCCACTACTTTTTTAACTCGATATGGCAAAGTAAATGGCGTTTTCTGTGCTCCAACACGCAACTTCCGGAGTATGGCTGGACGCCAGTTAATGAATATTCAATCTATTCTGTTACCATAGATCTCTCTTGTTCTGAACAGCAGTTCGAATCATATCTGGCAATTAACGATATCGGGGATTTCTTTTATGCGAGATTTTAGGAATCGCAATTTCCAAAATCCGGTGTTGTCCCTAGAATCTGCGCAGTGTGTACCTCGTTATTCTCTGTAGAAAGAGATTTCATTCACAAAACTTCACAAACCATTAGTCATGACACAGATATTCTTAACATAATTAAATTAAACCCACAGTTTAATCAGTTCAGGGGATTGTCAACGCATGAATCTACACACCAGTTACACATTGGGCGCAAACACTATATTTTATTCATAAGCACTAATAAAACAGAGATTTGGTTTGCAATTTCACCAAGAACGATTTCTGGTTTTCTTCAAAACACAGTCCTCTTTATTAACCGGAGCTTTTCGCCCATACAAACAACCACACCACACTTCTGTTACACACGACACACAGTTTTTCACAAGCTTCTGAGCTTTTTTCGCTCTACCAGATCACACCCTATCTAACCTATATTTCCACGAAGAAATCTAGCTTCGTTTACTACAACTTCCTCACATTAACTCCACTAACAAATTGATAACACAATCTTCTAATTTTAAAAAAATCCTAACAATAAAATCTCCTACCTATTAGCGTTCTCACACACCTGTTTTAACAAATCTTATCACTAAGTTACTATAATAACTAATTATTTGAGAAATCGCCCTCCTCAATAAACTGGATTTGAACAAATCATGAACAAAATTCACCCTATCAGGCCACAACATGTGGACAATTTTCCACATTGTTGGCCAGGTCCGATGCTCCTGCATCAGACTCTCGGGGAAGAAAACTGATCTTGTAGTTGTTTGGAGTTGATCCCCATTCTCTGTAGCTTCGCTGACGTCCTCTACTGGTTCCTATTTCCACTTGGTCAAATACTGATAATGAGCCTGACTCCTGGTTCGCTTTAGCGCTTTCTTTTTCCTTTTTCCTGCTTTGGGCTTTCGTCTGTTATGGCGTCTCTTTGTGGTTCTTCTTCTGGCTTTTAGTATAGGTACCTTTCTGCAATACATGACTAAATCACCTGTTTGGAATTCCTTTTTCCGCCTCCTCATATCTCCTCGCTGCTTGTCTTTGCTACTGCATTCCTGCCATCTGCTTTTGACATTTCCCTCAAATATGCTTCTAGGAGTTAGCCAATTCACATCTACTTGGATTTTCTTTGGATCCAATTTCAGCTCTTCTTTAGAGACTGCATATTCCTTCAAATCTTCATTCTTCACCCTCATGGTGATTTTATATAAGGCTCGAGAATTTGAATTCATGCGCCATTCAACTTCTTTCTTTGGATTGAGTATTGTTTGCACAACACATGGATTAAGACTTCCATTGATTTGCCCTTTATCCATCAACTCTTCCATTTTTGTTCCAGTTTCGGCATTTTCCTGCATTACCCTGTAGGCTACTTTATTCGGCAAACTGACTCCAGGTATTAGATCATTATGGTGGCTAATACTCCTGGGTAACAACTCATCCACAACAATATCAGCAGAACCATTCAATAAATTCTGAATTTCTTCAGGTAAATCTTCTAAATTTGTAGAAGTTAAAATTACCTTGGGTTTTCCAACATTAGCAAAATTCATCTCCTTACCCTTCTGATCCGGATTTAAACAGGAACGCAACAAATTACAGAGATAACCATATACACAAATATGCATCGGAAATAATACTTCATTTCATTAATGGAAACTACTGAAACGTGCTTACAATCAGAAATGGAAATAAACTAGCTAGGGCGATGGTAGCTTATCTCTGAGAAGAGATGTGATGGCTACATGCCTCTGAACTGTGTTACAATGAGGCTCGAAGCCTATTTATTGTTTGAGACACAATGAAAAACCCTTCACATTCCAAAACCTAACCCTAGGAGATGAAACGTCAAACTGTGGGCCCCGTTTGGGGGTAAGTTGGTACATCAACTTCCCGGGTTCGTAACTTTAGCATATGATCTTCGTTTGACGCGTACAATAGCTCA